>JAOEHX010050921.1:12092-24294 GCA_025448015.1 Bolborhynchus lineola | reverse complement strand
ACACCAAAAAGAAAAACAAGCAAAAAAAACCACCCCAAACAATTCCTACATGAAAAAGGATTTAAAACTTCAGTAGGTTTGATGTTGACTTGAAGAGAGACATCTGAGACTTGTTACTGCTTCACCAGAGCATTATTCCTCTTCTCTCTGGGCTCTGAATTGCCACTGAAATGGTTATTACTAAGTGAACTTCTTGATGCTCACATTAGCCATGCTAATATGGACCACAGTCCTTTTATTGCACACTCCTGTTTTAATTCTCACTCTCCCTTCAAAGATACAGTTTTAACAGATTACAAAATCCATTCATAAAGGTACTTGCTGGTATTAGTTATGAAATAAGAGATACCTTTTATTTAGGAAAACATGAAAGCAGATATCTGCATCAAAAACACACTTTAACACTGACTGTACTTAGTACTCCATGAAACATCTCAGTAACTACATCAGTGATTTATTGCCCCACTATGGCAATATGGAAACTCCCACAATAAAATACAAGCCAGGACTGAAAAGAGCTGTAAAACCATTAAAAAAAAAAAAAAAAAAAAGAAAAGAAAAAAAAAAGTTGCTTTTTGCATGCCCTGGCCTCCTAGGACTCTAAATCCCAGGCTTTTTTTCCCAAATTGCCTTTTTTTCAAGGATTACCAATGTTATAAATACCTTTGCCTTCTACTGACTAGACACATTTTCTTCTGTAGACTCACTTCCTGTGGGAAATGCTACATCCAAAATCACACACACACTATTAGAATTGCAATCACTGCTGCATTTCTGTTAAGATATTTTTTTAAAAAAAAAAAAAGAATCATTACGAATAGAACAGCTTTCATTTTATCATTATCTTCTATGAAAGGAATATCACTCTTGCATGCGAAATAGCAATACACGTATTAAAATTTATGTCAAAATACAGTAGAAAATAATTTCCATTAAGTACACCTGCTGGGGAAAAAGCTGCACACACCAATGATTAAGCCTAAGTATGCATCTGTCCTTTAAATACGCATAGCAGTAATAGCTTAAACGTAGGAGTTCAAATCATGGCCAGTCTTGCTGCATATACAATTCTGCATCAGGCAATGCTAAATTAAGAAGCACCTCCGATAAGTTTACAAAAGACAAAGAAAAAATTGGTTGTAAACTCCTCTGCATTGCAAAGATCTCTTTTGTCTGCCAATCAACAGAAAAGTATTATTCCATCCTCACAAAAGGCAAACCTTTGGAGGCAGTATAGGTCTGTGTGTTGTGCAAATGTGCAGTTGCTAAGAAGCAAATATGCTCCTCTTCTAATCAAATAGCCCAGCTCAGCAATGCTGCTGGCTTGGGGCAAGAAGCAAATTCCACCAGCCACAAACTTAGAAACAGTCTTGAATTATTTGTTGCTGACCGCTGGCTGAACCCTGTCCTGATGAGCACCATCACCATTAGCCACTTCTCAGTGTATTCCATCAACCAATGGCAATAGCAGCATGCTACAGCTCAGGCTGCAAGGAATTGATCAAACAGGGTAATGAGACTATTTCTTCATGGAGGTTATTTTAAATGAATATAAATATTTTCTTTCTACATAATTTGCCACAAAAGGTCACTGAACTCACTGCGATTCTAAAGAAAAATGCTGTGGTATCCCCTTTATATATTTGAGTTAGGATATAACCAACAAACAATCCTGGCAATTTTTGATGATCGTGAAAATCTTAATGAGGTGGCATCCCAGACAACTGATTAGCAGAAACATTTTATCTTCACATTTAGTTATGAACAAAAAGAAGATTTGATATTATTTTAGAAAATCATTAAATACCTACACCCTTAAAATCTTTCATGAGAGAATAGATGCTGTAAACCTAAAGACTAACACTTTCACTATAAACAATAGACCATGCATATTTAACTGTGCTTGCCATACTTTGATATTATAGCCTTTTCTATAGATTTCTTTCAACTGAATATATGTTAAAAATACTCACTTTGTATCAGAGTCAAGTTACTGATAAGGAGACCCACATTCAGACACCCTGTCTCTTATCTTTTTTAAAGATTACTATAAAGACACAGCAAGAGATCCTTGAAATTTAATCCAAACCAACTGCTACAAAAACCTCACTAAGGCACTCCTTGCCCCACGTAATATTTTTACTTCTATAATTTGCAGTATTGGACAATTTCTTCAGTGCCGGAAAAGCACAATAGTAATGATTTAAATACCAGCTTAATAGTATTTCATTAACAGAGGCATTACACTAGGGTAGTACTAAGACTATGATAAACAAATAGGGCTTATTACTTTCTACTTTTAATAATAATAATATAAAAATATTCCAACAAGCTGACCAAACACAACTGCTCATGTTTGAGAGCTCACAAGGTTACCTTGAACAACTCTACAACTCTAAGAAAATACTTTCAACAGGAGAGAAAATCTAGATTTACACCCAAGGATGAGTATAATTTATTCATCTGAGACACAGCACTTCAAAATGGTAGTTAAAATAAAAATCATAAATACATATATATAAAGGATTTAAATTAATTAGTCTGATTAATAGGAGTTCACTTACATAATAATAGAAAGGGCTTTGGATTTCAATTCACCCAAAATACTTAAAACTGTTTTTCTAAGCTGAATAAAAATGTGTTTTCTGAAACTCTAGTCTTCATATTGTGTTGGGATCCTTGCTCCCAAGGCTGATTTTCCCCCTTCTCCCCCAAATGAATGCTTCTGACCAGCAGCGGAAATTAAAAAAAAAAAAAAAAAAAAAAAAAAAATAGAACAATAATAATTGCAAAAAGCGCTTAGATCAAGAGGATTCTCCTCCCACCTCCCATTCCCATTAAAATGCTATTTACACAGCATTTTTTTCTAACTCTTTATCAATACTGTCATTGCACCTTGTATGGCAGTGAAGTGCAGCTAAGTCCTGAATAGAAAAAAGCAATTTGGATGTGTTTGTTCTACTGAGCCACCATTTCAATATTTATTTTTTTTTTTTTTAAGAAAAGTTGACATAAAAATTAAAAGTGCAGTTCTGCAGTACAAAAGACAGCTTGGTTGGCTGGCTATTCCAAAACATGAAGCTTGTTACATCTGTTACACAGACCCTACCAATTCTTATTATTTACCAATAATTTCTTTAAAAAGTGAAAACTCCCCAGACTAAAAAGGAGACACTTCCACAGTAACAGTGAAGCCTGTGAGAGGCCATGATGCTAGTACTATCCAAAATATAGAAAAAACTCAGGAAACTGTATTTTAAACATGGATGGAGGAAGCCAACTGATGCATAAATCCTGACTTTTCCTCAAAGAGATCCCATATGAAGTCCTAAATTTCATTAAAAAACAAAATAAAACAAAAAAACAGAACAAACAAACAAAAAAAACACCAAACCGCACCACATACAATACAAGGAGTCTCTACAACACCAATAAAAAACAATACTGACTTAGGTGGAGGTGGAAATCAGCACCCACTAGCAAAAGACAGCTCATCAACAGACTAATATTTGACAAAAATCAGTGGAAACAGCAAAGAAGCCAATACAACTTCCAGTGCCAAGGAGCCAGATGGCACCGCTGGAAAAATTATATCTACAGACTGGCAGCTTGATCCCATGATTACTGCCCAAGGGAGGAAGAAGAGGAAAACAAGAGGTATTTCAGTGTGATGGAGTAAATCAATTATCACCAGCTCACTATGGCATTTTCACATTATTTTGATACCACATTCTAAATATCGCTCAAATGAATGAGAACACTGGAGGATTCCAGCAACTGGAGACAGAAAAAAAGGTATGTCACATATTAATAAAACAATATGCACCTCTACTGACTGCATCACACAGTCCCTTATTTCCAAATGAGATTTGTGGGTATGTTGTAGTTATTAAGTTTAAAAAAAAAAAAAAAAAAAAAAAAAAAAAAAGAAAAAGAAAAACCAAAGAATCTTAGTTTGAAGGTTTTATTTTTAACCTAAAATTCTAAACGTTATCTGTACAGAGCAGAGAAAAAAAACCTCTTCACTTCTTAATGTTATAACTACATTCCCTTGTATTTTCAGCTCTTATGCAGTTATCTTATACATTCTTACACATACAATTCAGAACAACAGTTCTGCTAAACTATTCCAAACAGCTTTGATCAAAAAAGTTTGTGGTAGTCTCACCAATTATTTTTCTGTTTAAATACAGTACTAAAGCTAGCTTCTGAGGAAGCTGCTCACAGAAGAAAAATTAGTCCACCCCTACTTTCATATAAGGGAAGCTGCTCCAAAAATCAAAGACTCTGCCACCACCTTCATTTGCATACACATTCCAATTAATAAATACCAAACAGACTTATGGGAATATGTCAGACTCTCCACCTGAAAACAGGCCAGGTTACTTTTTCTTAATTGGAAGCCAGTGATGATACTTTCATCAGCTGCTTCTCCAGGCAGCTGTAATAATAAGACCCATTTCCTGTATCCATGTTTGCAAAAGAACAATTCATCTGTTACCAACCAAAAACACTTGGACCACCTTCACTGCACTTGCCTACTTGTGTTGTGTCACAGCCATGTACACAATCCAAATATCCTTCTGCCCCCATTCACATTCTTTCATCACCAATCCTTTCCCCTTACTCTTCAATGCAAACCAGTGATGTACAAGTGCAGATATGTGAAGCCCACAAACTGCATCTTTGAACACGCTTTGTATTTATACATTACCCATGTCCATATATAGAAATATGAATTTTTACTATTGAGGAGCCAGCAAAAAAGATGTTTTACATTAAGCTTAGGATGTATCTGGAAAGTTATTGTCAGGTTGTGATGCACTTACCATTAAGAAATGTGTGTCCAGGTAGATACAGCAAATATTCAGGAGAGACAAAAATCGTTCAGATCAGAAGCAGATTTCCTGCATTTTGTAGTATAAGATTATCCAAAATTCCTTGCTTAATATGGGACCAAAACTGTTTCTGACTACCACCAGTAGAGAAGATAAGGCTAATATCCTCATGGGATATCACCTGTCATTATTGTGATAGTGGTGAATAGGCTATGCCTAATACTAGTTAAGAAACTGCGGTAATAATTTTAGTTTGGAGAAAAGATTGCATTTTTAGTCTGCTACTCTACTTTCAAATCCTACTCCTGTAAGTGATCCAAGTAAACATCTATGAAGAATTACTGAGGAAACTATCAGTCAAACTAACACTGTCTACTGACAGATATCCAAAGAAGTATGGTTCCTGCTGCAAATTTTTAATCAGTAAATACCTGCAACATCTTCTTGAGAAGGATAATAATGAACTTGCACATACAGTTTACAGAAAAGATTTAATTTACATTGTTTTTCCATTGCAAAATGCTTTAATAAACCTTTTAATGACATGGTCTTTACTTTCCCATTCAAATTTAATCTCAAAATCCAAAAATATTAATCCACTGCAACCTTCCTCTCATTTAAAAGGAAAAAACCCAAATCCATTAACTAATGCTTGGATTGCATGATGCCTGACAGAAAACAGGCCTGTTTAGTACATGCTTAAACTCTACAAATACAATATTCACCTCTACAGAAAGTACTAATCAGTTAAAATACAAAAACAGGAGCATGGGAAAAATCTTTTTCTGTTCATTAGGATTGATACACACTTCAGTGCATGTAATATATTAAATATGGGCACAAATTCCTAATCACCAATTGAGAGAAAGAAAAGCCTACACTAAACTTAATTCATAGTTTTATTGCAAGGCTCTACATTTTGTCCCCAATTTGGTTCTTACATTCATGCCTCTAAAGACTCATTCTTGAGACAGAAAACATGAAGTACCACACAAAGCACTGTTTTACATAAATCTCACCTACTTTAAAGCAAAGAAAACACTATGGTTATCACAGAATTACAAAGTTGTTTGCATTGAAAGGGACCTTAAAGCTCATCTAATTTCAATCTCCTGGCCATGGGGACAGACACCTTCCACTAGACCAGGCTGCTTCAAGCCCCGTCCAGCCTGGCCTTGAACACTACCATGGATAGGGCAGCCACTGGTTCTCTGGGTAACCTGTGCTAGTGTCTCACCACCCTGAAAGCAAAGAATTTCTTCCTCATATCTAATCCAAATCTACCCTTCGTCAGTTTCAAGCCATTCCACCTTGGAATGTACAGTTTGTTCTCCCAAAATGTTTGGAGCAACTGTATGTTGAAGGCAGACCTGACAGCAGACCCAAAGGCAGACCCATTTTCCTGTTGTACTTCATAAATAGCAGGACAGAACAGATGCTTCTTGCCTTGAATGCTGAGCAATAACAAATCTGTTGGACTTGCTCACCTCCAGAAAGGTACTAAAAGGGTTCCCACATCAAACTGCCACTGGAGTAGCATGAAGCAATGCCATCATCTACAATCAATGCAACTGTCTGGTTCTGGGAGGAAAGAAGTAAGGAGGATGGAAGTTGATTTGCTACTAATGCTTGGAAGGAAGAAAGAGGAATTACAGGAAAGTTAGAAGGTAGAAAATCATTCAGCTGAGGAGAAGTGTTAATAAGGTCTTAAATCTGTAATTAACAACCTCCAAAACACAGTTGAAAAAACTTATTACATATTATAGAGGCTGAAGGAAAACCCTCCCTCTTCCATTTTATTTCAGCTATTTGTGATATATAAAAACTGATACAGAAAAACATTAGGCCAACAAGCAATTTAAACTAAATAGAGAAGTCTATTGCACTTCAGCTTTCTGTTGGTTTTTTTTATTTATTTATTTAACATAATATTGTATAAAATTATGGTACAATATGAAAAAGAAATGGGTTAAGCAGGTCATTATTTGTTTTTTTTATAGTGGATATTGTCCTACCTAGTGGTGGAGCATACACGGCTGTTTTGTTACTGCTCAGTCACTGAAGCAACGTAGATGAAATAAAATGAGCAACAAACCATGTTATCCCTCCCATGGGAGAAAGGTAAATGTTAAAAGAACACAGGGGTTTACTGTTTAATAGGAAGTTTTTCATCATGATAATTAGAAGTTGAAACATCTTAGTATCATTAATTTGTACACACTGTTAACCTATATGATGCCATTTTTAACTTTACTGTTGACTTTAATGGGGCCAAAATTTCACTTAAAACTTCTGCACCCTATCAGAAATAATCCCCTTCTGTTCTGTGCAAACAGTTTAAATCAAAATTAATTAGATTAGCTTTGCATATTTCACATGTCCTTTTTAACTTCTTGCTTATCCAAAAATAGGGCATTGCTACTATATTCATTGCTATGAATCCAACAAACAAACAAACAAGCAAGCAGTTCAGTTGCTTGATCTTTTCATAAGGTTTCAACAGCAGTTACATGTGGAAAGTTACAAGGATTCTTCTCAGTCTTCACATATATTCACGAGAGAAGGGGAAAAAAAGAAATACACCATCCTCATGTCTTCTATAGGCAAAAGGGAGACAAATGTCAACAGACTGACAAAAAAAAGTTTAGGGTCTGTATTCTCTACTAGCAAGTACAAAGCTGCCTAAGGAAGACTGAAGTCACACCATTAGAGATTTTCAGGAAAGATGAGACAGACATCCTCAAATTGCCTGAGACATATCTTGGCAGGTGATACATTGACTTTACTCTTAAGGTTTCTCTTATCCAACAAGGAGCTGATCTTCTTTAAGACTTCTGACAATTTCAGCAAAGTTAGTGCCCTCTTCTCACTTGTTAAAACAGATTTTGATCTGGGAATCTATTCGCATATGGTCTCAAATACACCAATATCCTGTTTGTTGGTTTTGTTCGGGTTTAAAAAACAAACAAACAAATAAAAAGCCTTCATACTTAAAGTTACTCTCTAGTATGCTTTACTTTTCATTGTGTTCCATGAGCTTATAAAAGATTACATTCTGGGTGACATCTAAGTGTCTCAGCCTAATTCCATAGTGATGCACCTTTCCTCTCACAGACTCAGCGTACCATATCAATTCTAAACTTCAGCCTTCCTGCTTAAAATTAAATTACTAATTACAATTTCTTGGAATTCCTAAAGCAACATTTCTGATCAGTCATATTATTACCTTTTTCAGACAGAAATGTCCTAGAAATGCAGAATCATAACACATTGCAATACACAGTATTTCCTTTGCTATACAACATCTGTTCAGACACAGGAAGAGTCTATTAAACCACTGAAGAAAACATAAAATTACATACATATATAAAAATAATAAATTAGATTATTTCCCAGTCACAACTCTTGACAGGAACTAGCATCCCCTCAAAACAAAGTTGGCATGCCAGAACCCCTCTCTTTACCCATTTCCCATGGCACTGATGCTCGTGTCCTCCTGCCAGGTCCTAATAATAGCATAAAGTAGAAGTCATCTTTCCCCACCAAAGAGCAAATGTCCCAATTAGGGGAAACTTAGATCTTTCCTGCCCTCAATATGATCTTTTTTAATTAAGCTTGAATATTTAAAGAGACATTAGGAACAAGAAAATACGTTTTTCTGCCTTCAAAGAGATCTGCGTATGAGAAAAACATAAATAAGTTTATCACTTCTTTTAATGGCTGTGATGCACATAGTTTGGAACTCCCACAGTGCTGCAAAGCAAGAAACTGATCTCCTAGACTGACTAAGGTAAACTTCCAATGCTGTCATCCCCAAGACAACCAGACATCTTCTTCATGTACACAAATATGATACTAAAATAGTAGCAAGCCAATACAAGACTAAGGGGATAGGAAGGGCAAAAGGAGAGAAGACAGAAAACTACTAGCTGTGTTTTCCATTTCCAACCTTTGCTAAAACCACTTAACTGACTGGCTCAGTGATGAAACACACCAAGTTTATTATCAAATAACATATTAAAGGTTTTTGCTTTAATATGGTGCCTCAAAAATAACCTCAGTAGAAATGTAACCAAAGAAACAGGGAAAATATTTGTATATGCATTGTACATAAAGATAAGACCTTACGCTGAACTCTATCCTTCTTCAAAGACAGTATTCAAACTTTTACACCTACCAAATAGGGAAAAAAAAGAAAAAGAAGGAAGCCTTAATCAGTACTTGTATTTGAGACTAAAAATGTCAAAAGAAGCAGCATGCAAAATTTAGTCACACAACTTTTCATTCTCACTCAATCAATCAAAAAGTAAAATGGGATATTCATGCAAAGGAAATACTATAGATCATGAAAAACAGCTGAATCAAGCCTGCAAAGACTTGTATGAAACTTTTCCGGGGAGCTGCATTAAAATAAAGTGCTAAAACTCATTGTTTCATCCAAAAATTATACCAAGAAAAGCATGTTGCAGGGAGCAACAAGTTCTGCACATTTTCAAGACTGTGCTCTGAAGACAGTTAAAGCACACCACCTTCATTTATTCCAATAATAAATAAATAATAAATAGTCCTCCAAATATCCTATTTTAATCCTATTTTAACATCCTTTCATATTAAGACCTTGCTTAGGCCTTACCTTCCTGCACTTCAACCATGGAGAATTTCTAGTATGAGATTCTCATCCTATTTAAGAGCTTTCTACTAAAGAGCATATTTTATTCATAAGCTACAGCCAAATATGATAGTTTGAAGAGCATGCAAGTCCTGAGACACGTTTTTGGTACTTCTTTTATCCTTACATGCTCAAGGCAATGTTTCTCGACTTTCAATGGAAATTATGCTGTTCTAAATTATTTTATCCCAGCATTCATTCTGATCTTTTCAGATTTGGTAATTACCCAACAACATACTCCCTGCAGAGCTAAACAGACATACCTTCTCCAGAAGCAGCTGGATCACTCACATCCCTTCCAAAGTCTGAAAGTTTGTTCCTTTAATACTAATGGCGTTTCCTACTATGGAATCAAGTTACCATACCACAAAAAAAAGCAAAACAAAAATTATTGTTCAAAAAATCCTTTGGGATCATAAAAGAGGATAACTGCCTTAAATAGGAAAGTGTCAGCATGCATTGCATCTACATTTAATACCATCCTAAGAAAGCTGAAAACCAAATTAAAACCAGAAACTTTTTCCCCCACTAATGTCTCAACCAAAAGTAGTAATAGTAGTAATAATAAATAATAATAATAGTCGCCAACTTTAAAGAAAGTCTTACTATTTCAATTTTTAAGTATTTTGGTATGCTCTGGTTTTTAACTGATCAAGACATACATATTTTTCTGCTACACACATTCTTCAAAATAAAGATGGAAGGGGAGAAAGAATTTACAAGACATAACATTGTTATACAATGTACCATACAAAAACCTGTCATTTAAGTTGCAAGAAACCTAGTTATCAATAAGTGAAAAAAATACCCCGCTCAAAAATCAATTATGTTGAGTCTTTTGTATAGAGAAGTAGTACACCTTTCAGGCAACTGGTATTAATGAGCAGACATGGCTATAGAATCTCCATTTGTTTTTCTGACAAAGCTGTGACTACTCCAGTCTCTCATTGAAATTCCATTAATCTGGTGCACCAAGGACCAATGCGAAAATCAAAACTCCATCTAACCCTTTATCAGCTCACAATAACCTACAAGTGAACTCTGCCTGTTAGCATACAGCAAGTTATGATTTTGCTATCAATCAGGCTGTTAGCCAATAAAAAAAAAATCAAGTTAGGAACGGAGCGCCTGGCAGTGCTGTTTTGTTTTGTCTGTCTTGTTTTGGGGTCTGTTATTTTATTTGGGGGTTTTGTTGTGTTTTATCCCTCTTCCAATTTCTGTAGGGTGGCTGGATATGTAAGCCTATGCATCATTCTCCTTTGCTGTGATTTAATTGCTGCCAGCAATCAAGTCAAAGCATCACTGAAGTGTGCTTGAATTTCATTAGATGATATAACTTATGCTACTTTCCTACAGTACCTAATAAACCATAAAGAAACCAAAACACATATGGCTTGAGGGAATAACTGGAAAATTAGGTGGCCATTTGGGAACTGAGTGAACTTTTGAACCAGAGGAACAGAGAAAAAGAAATATTAAAAGGAAAGACAGACTTAGAATGCACACAGAGATGTGGAGGTTTGACCTTTTCAGTACCTAGAAAATTACATTAGCATTATGAAAAATACATATCATGTTTAGAGTTTATAATCCATCAAAGTTTAGATACTTTGTTAGTGCCTACCATAAGGTAAAAGTCAAAAGGACAACATAACAATCAGATATGACAAAAGGCCTTTAGGGGACCTGTGCTAATTTAGTTATCCCATACTTATTGTTAAATGGATTATCTCTCTTGTAATTAATACACCATTAGACAGAGGTCACACAAAACCTCCAGGATTTTACAACGACTGTAATGTACACGTAATACACTAATTCTTTATCTGTTACCATGTGAGTGTCTTCACAAATTATATTTTGACAGTAACACTGCAAAGTCAAATAGTGACACTTTCAGAAGTCATACAAACCTTGCAGTCTAACTCACGTGTATAAAGGTAAATACCTGTTTTGGTTTGGGTTTTTTAGCAGAAAATATATACAAAACGTTTTACATAAAAATATGAACGGATGTAAATATAAATAACTAACACCTCAGTTTGGTTACCTACAGTTAGGTCCCTCTGTTAAAGCCAAAAGCATTAATGATACACGAATGTGGTTTTACACCTCCTGAACTAAGACGGTAATGATCAATGATCTATCTTACAGACCCAGCTTCTTGAGTAGGATTTAAATACTGGGCATTAACAGACTGTTAAAAAAAAAAAAAAAAATAAAAAAATACCAACAAACCAAAACCAAAAAAAACCACAAACAGTATTAAGCTTCAACAAATTCATTCATGCCTGCGAGAACTGAAACAAATGGCACCTCTGAGAATCAATCCACCTCTCATAAGATTCTCGCAACATACATTTTCATACATAGTGTAGGTAGCTGGACTTGAATGATGGACCATCTTAGAATGACACACTGGACATTCAAAGAGAAAACAGAAACACTCCTCCAATAAATGAAAGTATTTACAGATCAAAATCTACCACCTTTTCTTAACTTCTCGTGTTGCAGTCCTACAAGACAATTGAAGATTTATCATAAAAAATAGAAAGACTAGTGAGGCAAAATGATCCTAAATACGACAGAATCACACTCATTATATTTCTACCTAAATGGGAATGTATCAGCCAAGATACTGTTGGGCAGCTATTATATATACTCTCATAATTTTAACTTTCAAAATAGGCTAAGA
>JAOEHX010050921.1:0-11992 GCA_025448015.1 Bolborhynchus lineola | reverse complement strand
AGATGCATCTTGAAATAATTAATTTTAAGAATTCCCGGGAGGGGGAGGAGGAGGAGAAGTGTGGTGGGGAGGGGAAGGTGGGGGGTTGGATGACAGAGGAAAATAAGAGCTTAATTCCTTTAGGCTATATAGGAACTGTACTGTGTTTGATTTTGTTTTCTTTTTTTCTCTCCTTCTTTGCTTGCCATATCCTTTGCATGCCTTCGAGTGTGAGCTTATAGGCATTCTTTTAACTTGGATCCTAACATGATACATGAATTATTTAAAAGTAAATACTTTCATTATAAAGAAAAGTGAAGAGACTCTGTCACCTACTCTGCTAGGAGCAATGGTTTAGGCTTTTGGGAGTAATACCACAAATTATTTGTGCTGAAGCATGTAAAAATTAATACAAACCTTATATGCATGTGTATAATGGCTAAAGAAGAGAAGGACTTAGACCAAATGTGAGCAAAGGGATTTGAAATGGTTTAGTCATTTAAGTAGCTGCTATATATACTGTTTCTTCTTCATTACACACTCATGAGGGCTGTTTTATTATCTTGATTTATTTTACAGATGTTTCTGGAGCTTCCACTAGGATTATCTTAAATCACCCACTACACTATCATCAAGTTAGGCATAGCTTAATATATCAGCAGTTTAAATACACTGGACAAGAAGAGTAGATGAGGCAGCAGAAAAAGAAAAAAAGTAATAAAAAGATGGTTTATAAAGACCTCATAATCATGTCACAGTCTGCATCAGCTGACACACAGAAGGATTAGGCACTTTCTTCTGTGTCATAGAGAAAAAACTGGAAGTGAAACTTCAATGAATTTAATTTAAAATTTGCATACTAGATCCATGATGCTTTGTCCATGGGTCTTGTGCTTCATGTGGCTTGTGACTGAGTGCTACTTCCAGCTTCTATTGCTTTTACAGTCAGCAATAGGAGGATTTTTCTCCCAAAGGGAATGCTCAGTTAACCAAGTTTCCAGCTTTAGAAGGAACTAGTAGGTGCTACAATAGCTATCATGGGGTGACACTGAGCACAAAGTATTCACTTCTTTCCTATGTACTAGAAAGTGCTATTTTTTAACCATTGTCTCTTTTCACTTTAAGTTTATAAGTTGACAGTGTCTAATTTATTTCATATTTCATACAGTGAACATGACATAGCCCTCCACTAGTCTATTACAGATGTTCTAGCCTTGAAGTGAATAGCAAATGCAAACTAATTTGGAATAATGAGTAAAGGGATATGCACTTTTTACCTCCAAGTTGGTGGTTTGAGAACAAACCAGCCCAATAGAAACTGATAGATAGTACTTTCTGACAGGTAAAATTTTCTATCAGAGACAATGCGGTAACTCAGCCCCAGATGTGTCTCATCTTCCTTCCTTTTACATTCACTATCACTGCTGTGAGCGAAGTGGGAGTAAAGAGAGACTAAAAATTGCTGAAATAGTGAGAATGGGCTAATAGGCAGTTAGTTTTAGTATTTAACACTGGTACTTAACAAAATAGGAAAATATAGCACATTATTACAACTGAAACTTTTAATTTGCTTCACATTTTTCATGCAAAAAACTTTGAGAGGTTCAAGAGTGCAATTTTAAACAATTTCAAATGATGAAATTTGCTCTTGCAACCTAAAGGCCTGCAGTCTCCCAAAAGGAGTAATTTAGCCTGTCCTTGCTAGAACCACCTTTTTAACATGTTTGTCCCTTTCAAAAGTAGTCTGTTTTATTATATGATTTGGCATTTCCATACCCACATTATGTTTCAGAATAAAAGGTATTTTGAGGCTTAACAAGATGGAGGGGTAGGAGAGAAACTATTCTGTCCTTTTTTTCCTTTTTTTTCATTTCACATGGCTTCCTTGAGTTTTTATCTATCCCCAAAGACAAGCCTCGAGCCTGAGAAACGTGACAGTAGAAATACCATCAAGGAATGTCTTTGCAACATTTCTGAGTGATATAAAAATATCCTGGATAACAAAATCACCAAACTAAAGACTTTGATAAGCTTTCCTCAAAGCACAGTCACTGCAATAGAACAACCCTTTGATATACTTGCCTTCATACTGGACTTCGCAGTCATTAATTATTTTTGTTAATATCTTCTTTTGTTCTAAATCAGACCTCTCTCAAAATTAGGTATTAGTCCTCTAACCAACTTCCCAGCTTTCAAAAGCGAACCTTTTTACAATTGCAAAGTAGACCACTGAAGTCCTTTGGCATTACCCCAGTGGGTAGCCAACAAGAGGTTGGATGTTTTGGATGTGTCTTTTGCAGCAGCATACCCTGTTTCTATAAATTGTTTAGATGCTAAATTAATACATTATAAATTGCATCATGCATTCAAATATTATTTGGTTCCAAATGTTCACTTATGAACTGTAAAATACTTCTATATTTATTCTCTTCTATGTGAAAACTAATACTCTGAATTTTATAAGATGCTGCTCCATCAATGTCATCATATACAATGTTGAATTTTAAGCTTATAAAGGAATAAGTTAGAGGTAATAAATAATATCTATTGGCATGTAAGGCCTATTGACCATTTAAAGATTCAGAACACTTAATTCGGGAACTTTCATAAATTGCTAACTTAACCATCTACTATACATCATCTGAGCTAGAAAATGTGATTATGCAAGACATCTTAGTCTACAGCAAACACAAGGTGAATCAAATTTATTTAAATCTCAGTGACAGTGGCACATTTTACCTCAAATTTGTATTATTGAAGCACAATTTACCTCTAATTTATATGTTCTAAGAGTATGAAGGTTTGCCTGCTATTTTGCCTCTGATGACAGTCAGTAACTTGATAAGCTGCAAAAACTTCTGTCTGAGCCCTAAGTCAAGCTAATATCTGTGGGGTGGAACCTGAGGAACCAGCTCAATTTCCAGGGAAGTTCAGGGGTCCTTGAAATGTATTCAATATAGAGGAGAAGTTTAATAATTATGTCAATGAAAACAATTCCAGATAGTGAGACACCTTATTTACAATATCACACAACAATGATAGAAATGAATGAATTTATATAACTGATATTTCCTTTTAAAATCATGATAGAACCATAAAAAAGCAAAATAAACTGTTCCCTGAATTTAGTATCCTTTTTTTAAAAAAAAATATTTTTAGAGAAATGTTTCCCAGTTTGCATTTTCCTAATATTCATATGCATGCATATACATTATTATATACATATATGAATATATGTATAAAGTATTTATCTTTGGAAACTAAATATCAGAGTTTGTTGTTACTATAACACAAACAAATTAACACTTCATAAAATAAGATATATCTGCTCAATACAACAGTGCAGTTTGCTGCTAAGTCAGACTTACAATGAGATTTGTACTAGATTCCAAGATGGGCATAAAAGTCTGGGAACAACTCTGCAATAAAAAATAAGATTTGAAATAGAAATCTGAAAGTTATATGAGGTAGATCTTAACAGATCTCCTTAAACTACATTTTTAGCTAGTGCCAAGTAATAAGATGATTCTTGGCACTAGGTGAATCTTCTTATCTATTTTAGATGTCTATCTTAAAATAGTATGAATCATCCTCTTGAAGTGACTGTTTCTCCTTTTCAGATTATCAATTAGCTAGCTCAGTAGTAGATGCCTAACCTGAGACTGATACACATGTGTGTCCTTTTATATTGGGGTTGGAGCAGATGACCTTTGAAGGTCCTTTCCAACCCGAACTATTTCATGATTTTTTTAATTATGTTTCAGCATCACCAAGCATTCCTCCTCTTTGCAGAAGTCCTCAAGTGGGATCCAGCTCTAGGTTAGCTCACCTGAACATAAACATATGTAGATAAAGTCAGGTCAGCACAGTCAAGGGAAAATTGAGTTTACTCTGAAAGATCAGTTCAGGTCAGGCAATGCTCCAGTCAGCTGTTTGAACATAGCCTGTTTGCACCTTTTGAGTTGACCAATGATATTTCTGTCAGCTAAATAAAGAGGGCAGGTTTTCTGTGCAACTTGTATTATATCTGCTAGTCATCAGACAGGAATTTAGACATTAGGCATCCTAATTGATATTACATACCTAAGTTTAAGCAAATTAATTTAAATCCTCTGTGGCTTATTAGCTGACTTCTTGCCTGTGTTTCATTGACTGGATTGTTTAGAGATGATCAGTGGAGGTAAATAAGAACTTAAATATGGATGTCTGCACCTAGGTACCTCAATTTAAGTGGCCGGCGGATGGATCAAAAGTGTGCCTAAAATGTGTTGAGGTGTTGAGCATAGCCCAAAATGAGATAGGGTATCCACAAAATCCATATGGGTTGACATCTATATCTTATGACCCATGAGGTCCTGAGCACTTTTAACTGAATTGAATTACACCTGAAGTCTTAAACTGAAGTTCAATTCTCATGTATTTTTTGCAAGGTGCAAAAAGGATATGGAGAACTTTAAAAGAAGGCTACAGATTTGTCCTGTCTGGCACAATAAAGAGTCAGGTTGAAATCATAATCAAGATTAAATGCCTTTCATGAAGCTAAACCAGGTTATTCTCTTTGATTTGGAAATTTGCTTGTTATTCCATTCTGTTAATTTATAGCAAAATCCTAGTAAGTAGTATTTTTGTGATGCATTTTTTAAATTAAGGATTTTCCTGGGAAAATACTTTAAATCCTGCAGTGCAAATTTAACTATTGATCCTCCTTGTATGTGATGAAATACTGTTTTCTAAGAATTTCAGAACCAAAAGTGAGTTTAAAGTAGGAGGTGTAGAACTCTAGAAGTAGATAACTCTCCAGCAGCAGTATGTATGATAATTGTTCAATTTGCCCAAAGATACTTTGTTAGTGTAATCTATTTATATGTCCTCTATTCCTAGCTAAGAGCTTCAGAGATGTATATAACTATTCTCTGTAGAAATCAGGCTAATTAATATACTTATTTGAAAATATGCAAAAACACATTGAAAAATGCTTCACTAATCATTCTACCCTTATTTACATATGAATAATATATAATGGGCCCATTTCTGCCTGCTTTGAAATCTATGAGTATTTTTCTATTAAATTCAATAGAAACAGCATCAGGTCCAATACTTCAGAGCTAAGATAATACTCCATAGTGTTTCACAAAAAGAAAAGGGGAAAACAAAACAAACCTTAATCCTCTTTCTTACTCTAATATTCCCTTTTTCCATGTTAGCAGTACTGGGTTTGATTTGCTTTTTACATAAAGACTTAAAACTATTTTTCAGCTTCTGAAAACTTGATGGCAAATGAGCAACAGATATTTTTAGAATTCTGTTTCATTGAATTAATCTGATCACATTCTTGAAGCTAAAAGAAACGTGGAACTCATTTTACTTGCTGAACATGGTAGACTCAACACCTCATCATTTTCTGGACACAAGGACACCTAAGGAAGCACATCTGTCAAGTCCCTCTGATTTCAAAAGAAATATACAGTAGGCTACTTAATACTCCATGATGTGGCACCCTGCAAGACATGCATTTCAACATATTTTGTCTCTGATTTTTAAATCCTTCTGTTCTCTAGGGAGTAGGTATATATTTTCCAGCTGCAGGAGCTTCCTCATCTCTCATGCTTGTTTCCTGCTAATTCTTGTGAGAGGTAATAAAGCGTTAAAGAAATTTTGCTTTCTCTAAGCATATGTGGCTTGCACAAGATAAAAGCTTATCAAGCATAAACATCCTGTAACATAACACCAGTAGGACGAACTCAAAGAACTAACAACCGCAGAACTGGTTAAGAACTAGCTTGACACGCAGGGTGAAAAGTTTACCTTAGAGGAAGACTCTTACTTCATCCTCAAAGACCTTCTAGGTGACCACCAGGAGGCAGAGTGCATGCGTTGAAAGGAAGAGACCAGGGTGGAGTCATGGAAATCTTTCTGAGAAGCAATTATAGTAGTTCCCCCCAGTTTTTGAAATAACTATGAAATATGTATTAAGCTGATGCAATAGAGAATGGATAAAAAGTTGGTGTATGGGTGTAATGGTGTGCCTCTGGCTACGGTCATGTGCCCAGCACTGTTTTCTCTGCTCTGCTTTGTCCCTAATAAAATTTTACAATTTTTTTTTAGAAGTCAGCTCATTTCTCACAATCTATAGCATTTTTTTATTTTTTTCATTAACATAACCTTGTTTCTGGGTTTATGCTAAGTGCAATTGGAATGTTTTTTCAACTATTTCAAAGGAAAATTGATCATATATTTCTCAGATGTCCTAAAAGCTTGCACAATCTCATGTCTTAAAAGTCATTTTTCTAAAATTTATTAGCAGGACTGAATAATGGAGGAACTGATGAAGAAGACTGGATTCATACTGCTACCAAGCAATTGTACATTTATCCTTGCCAACATCTTATCTTTCAAAGAAACAGGCCCTGAACACACAGCTTACCGTTACAACTTCAAAAACTCTAATAATATATATATGTATTTAGTATTGGAAAAGGACAGAATTTTGTGTTTATTTCAAGGTTGGTTCTTTTTTTTTTTTTTTTTTTTTTGTCTTTGGAATAAGCATACAAATACTGAAGTCTATTAAAATTTATAGAGAATATCAAGATGAGAAAGTGTTCAACTCTTAAGCTGTGTTATTATTTAGCAGAAGTCAGTTTATTGACTATTCACATAAGTAAACCTACTCCATATCTGCTGGAGTGTTGAGATATGCCAAGTAAAATGTTCTTAGTCCCAGCAGGAACACAGCACAAAAAGCCTGCCTGGTCTTTCTGATCTTTTTCACGCTCGTGCTCTCAGACAGCTTTACACAGAAGTATATATGAACATATGCATATAAGGCAAACATATTTGTTCATTTACAAAGTAGTATGGATTTTTCCCTTATGAAGTCAAATATTTCATAGTATTCAGGTAACTAATGAGTATTTATGGATTTTTTACACTCATACATTGAAAATATTACATTATATTTTAATATAATATGAAAATATTATATGGTATATTTTCATATAATATGAAAATATTATTACAGTAATCTAGAATTACTGAAATATTTTTAGAAGTCATAAAAAATCTAAATTATTGTAATCAGTGTCTCCATATTCTGATAAGAAACCAAGTTCCCAGTTTTGTATCAAGGGTCAGAGTGTACAAAACATCTTTAAAATATTTTAAACATTTTTAAATATCTCATGATAATAGAATCCTGTATTTGTGTGAAGAGAATATACAGTTTCTACAAAAGCTATATTTTTGGTATGGTGAGTGGGAATTTAACATTAGGTATTGCTAATTTATGACAGTATCTATATATCATACTAAAAATGTTCTTAACAGTGCCCTTAATGAAGGAGAAGACTCTTCTCTCAATCATTAAAAGGTTTCTATTTCCTTTCCCAAAAGATAACTGTCATCTTTGCTTTAATATCCTCTCAGTTAAGCCTCTAGTTTTGCTGCAACATATCATAATGGATTATTTTGTTAGAGCATCTGCCTATCAGGGAAAAATGAAAAGAACATTAAATTTTGCTCAAAACTGTGGTGTTCATTCATTTTAATTTGTCCATCCACTACAACTCTAATTCACATTCTAGGCTGTGAGGCAGATCAAGATAAGGAACAAACTGTATTGTTATGAATTTACACCTGAAGCAGTTTCATCCAAGTTTTTTCTTTAAGGTACTAATTAACATTAAGTTACAGGTAAAAAAAAAAATTTAAAATGTCAGCTGCAGAATAATTTGCAGTCTTCACCTATTAATATATGAAGGGTATTTTCAGGGGTTTCCCTCCTCTCTTCATTTATTCCTGATCAAGACCAATTGTACTTCCTTGCCAGTCTAAAAGTACTTGGACCTTATGACATATTTAGCTAACAATTTATATTTTTTTCGTGAGGTAATTCTAAGCTCTAATCTATTTATACGTATAGATTTTTCATTTAATTATTTTTGCTAAAAGAAGCTACTCAGATGCCACTGTCTGATGCCAATATATCCTTAGAAGGGAAATGGCTTCATTTTGACAAGCCAGAAAGATCTTGAATAGGATTTGGCCGTGTTAGAAACTCTCCTGATATGACAAAACAGAAAAGCTTCTTCATGTCTTAGCCTCGCACTATGTGATACCAGTAAGTTTGAAAAAGCCTAGAGGATCTCCCAGTGGGCTCCTGAAACCATCTGTTACCTCAGTGCAAGGTCCTGCACCTGGGTGGGGCAATCTCATACACAGCTACGGGTTAGGCAGAGAAGAGATTCAGAGCAGCCCTGTGGAGAAGGACTTGGGGGTGGTGGTGGATGAGAAAATGAACATGAGCTGGCTCCAGTGTGTGCTTTCAGCTCGGAAAGACAAACGTGTCCTGGGCTGAATCAAAAGGAGTGTGACCAGCAGATCGAAGAATGTGATACTGCCCCTCTACTCTGCTCTTGTGAGATCTCACTTGGAGTATTGTGTACAGCTCTGGTGTCCTCAAAATAAAAAGGACATGGAACTGTTGGAACAAGTCCAGAGGAGGGGCATGAGGATGATCAGGGGTCTGGAGCACCTCCTGTATGAAGACAGGCTGAGAAAGTTGTGACTGCTCAGCCTGGAGAAGAGCAGGCTGTGTGGAGACCTCATAGCAGCCTTCCAGTACCTGAAGGGGGCCTGTAAGGATGCTGATGATGGACATTAGGGACTGTAGTGATAGGACAAGGGGTAACATGTTCAAACTTAAACAGGGGAAGTTTAGATTTGATATGAGGAAGAAGTTCTTTACTGTAAGGGTGGTGAGACAGTGGAATGTGTTCCCTGGAGATGTCGTGAATGCTCCATTGCAAGGCCAAGTTGGACAGAGCTTTGAGTGGCATGGTCTTGTGTGAGGCATCCCTCTTCATGGCAGGGGTGTTGGAATTAGATGATCTTCAGGCCTTTTCCAACCCTAAGCATTCTATGATTCTATGAATATGCCCATGGATATATGCCTAGTATAGGACTTTTTCTATAATCTTAGTAGCTACCACCAAATTTATTGGCAGTTTTTCTGCTATACTTCGCTTGACAACAATAAGAACTAAGTTCAGTTTGTATGGGTTGTCAATAAATACCATAACAAGTTTGTGAGTCACATTTCACCATTCAAAGAGCTTGAATGAGAAGTCTTAATCAAAAACTGCCTTACTAAAGGATGAGGAGGATAAACAGAAATGAAAAAAAATGTACAAAAATTATGTGTTCTTCAAAATAAAAATATATTCAAGTCTACCCTGCACATTTTTTTAGTGAAAGAAATGTAAAAACAGCAATCTCTTACCCATTTTTCATTCACCTCATTTATATTTTCTATCACTTAACCTAGTGAAAACTAGTAGCAACTGTGAATAGTACTAAAGCTACAGGCACACTGAAATAGTTGTTTCTTCCTTCTAACAAGATTGTAAGACGCACCTATACACTGAACATGTTGCCTGCTTCTTTCTCTATTGGACATGCTCTAAGTTGCTCCTCTCCCCTAGGAAGCCAGTTACCTCTCGCTCTTTAGGAGTACCACACTACAGAGGACCATGCGCATACGAAGACTGTAATGTCAAAGATGTTTCTGAGAAGTCATTTTGGCTTTTCATTTTGGCCTTCTGAATCTCCAGTATACTAGCAACTATATCACTAGAGAATGAACAATTTGCTTCATTCATTTTTTGTCATAATGCATTTACCCTATTTTTAAAGTAGATTTTAAATATGGACCTCACAACTACATTTTAATAAAAATAGTCCACAAATATGAGTATATATAAGGTTTAAACCTCTCACGGCTAGTCTGGCCCATTGCCCAACTGTGATTCTTCACCAATGGATCTTTCCAAAGTTACTCACCATTTGGGCTTTCATATTTCTCCGCTTGGCTGCTGTTCTCTTTTAGGGGATTTCAGGTGATGATGGTTACACTCATGCTAAGGCTACTCAGATAGAAATTTGTTTATGCATGTGTTCCATAGGTATCTCGAAAAGCAGGAAAAGAACAAACCATCTTATAGTCCTTAGAAACCAAGTTGTGTGGTGGAAAGGAAATTATAATCCAGAACATCAACATAATCTTAGTTTTTCAGGGGCTAACGAAGTATTCACAATATTCTGATGCAGAATGTAATGTAAAGTCAGAATGATTTTTAGATTCAAATCCAAACCAAACCAAACCAAACCAAACCAAAACCACCAAATTACAAGATTCTGTAACTTGTAAGGAATTTATTGCAAAAGGAATTAATTTATTCTAGTGTAGCAAGTAATGCATTTTGGAAAAGCAGGTAATAAACTTGAACTGAGGTAATTCTAAACTGGAGCCTTGCAAAGAGAATTTTCTTGTTACTCTACTCAGGCAAGTATGCAAACATTTAAAATTTTATCTCCAGGAAAAGAGACTGAGTAAATAATAAAGGCAGAGCTTGGAAGAGAAGTTACTATGTGTACATGTGAAGTAGAAAGATATGAGTATTTTTAGGAACACACGTTCACAAATATATCACGATGATGAACTGGACTATACTATTCTGGCTTCCATAGGAAGGTCGTAGGCTGTAAAGGAGCCTGTCTCTCAGTGTAGATAGATTTTATGCTGGGGGACAAAACATTAAAGCCTGACAAGTGCAGATTATAAATATTTTTCCTTCTGTCAGCCCAAACCATTAAGCATGCCAAAGCTGTTCTAGTGAAAGTCTTTGCTTCCCTATAGCTATCCAAGTGCTGTCAGCTAGTCCTCTTATTTTCTTCCTTGATATATACTTGTTCTGTTGGGTGCAAATTAAACCTCAGGGAACAGCAACAACTCTGTTCATTACAGAGTGTTTCTATCTATCTGCTTTACTAAATTCTTGAAAGATACATATGCACTTGTGGCAAAGTCTACAGTGTTTTGGTAGAGAAGCTTCTTGGAAAACAAAAACTTTTTTTCACTTGTAAGAATTAAAGTGAATGGCATGGCTATTTCTAGAAAGTTTGATAGATGACATTTTTCACAAGCAAAACCCAAAGCTTTTAAATTAACAAAATCAAGAGAAATTTAATGTTAATTTTACCCTATACTAAAATACTACATCTCTGCTTTCATGTTATGTTTGGGTTTTGTTGGGTTGTTTTTAATTTTTAATTAGTGAGCAGTATGGGCAATATTATTGACAACCTGGTAACATATGCATAATGACCCATTTCTGCGTGATAGAAAGACAAGAAAGTAGAGGTAGTGAGTATCATTGTTAGTGGGAGATATACTAGTGTCTTAGTGCTAAGGAGACAGTATATATGCAGAGAAGATTTGATCTGAGCAGAATTGTGAATGAATTTGAAATGTTTGACATCACAAATTTCCTGTGTGTAATTGTAGGGAACCTTGTTTCAGAGGAATAAACATAAACCCATGCTATTAAATAAAACTTTTTAGCGGCAAAAATCCTGTAAGAAATTTTTAAATTAAAAGTTCATTTTTTTACTATCTATAGAAACTTTCCAAAATACCTCCTCCTATCAAAGAAGCAGTCGATGTAATGAAACAGAGACAAGCTGAATATGACCTTATTTGTCTTGTAGAGGAAGAGGACACAAGTATGTGTTAAAGTCATCATGTTTATCGCTTTCCTATTCTATCACAATAAATGCTAAGGAAAGATAGCAAAATAACCTTCTAAGGAAAGTGGACAGGACTATATCTTTTGAAGTGCTGAAAACAAGACTGAGTAAAACAACTGCAGGTTTATTTAAAAAAATACTATGACAGACTGGTTGATTATACAATCTAGTAGAATTTCTTTATTTTCTTTCCTATTATGCTGTCATCACTGTTTCACCATAAATAAGCTAGCAAATTAAATATACACAAACTGAAAAGATCACTTAGAGACAAACATAATGGCTGTATTATATGTAAATATAGAATCATAGAATAGTTAGGGTCGGAAAGAACCTTAAAATCATCTAGCTCCAACCCCCCTGCCATGGGCAGGGACACCTCACACTAAACCATGCCACCCAAAGCTCTGTCCAACCCAGCCTTGAA
>JAOEHX010050919.1:15463-31732 GCA_025448015.1 Bolborhynchus lineola | reverse complement strand
CCATAAACTACATAATTGCCTGCAGGTAGCATTTATGTCATTATCCATGTATCAGAGTCACAAAACCACATGCTCTTTACTGAGGAAGTCTTTACTGTCATTTCTGTACACTTCTCTCCAGAAACTCTCCTGGAAATAACCTTCAAGATTTAAACAGTTACAACTTTTATTTGTAGACTTCTTCTGGAGTGCACATGGAACCACCAACTGCCTTGTCTGAGGACAAGGCCAGCCCTTAAAACCAGCATATTTCCTATCCACATTAATTCTGATCCCTACCAGGCATTAGGGGTGGTTTGTCAGAGATCAGATAATTCTGAATTGCAATGATAATTTAGGGGAGTTTTCAGCACGTTGATTTTTAATTTCCTCCTAAAACAGACAGTGAGAAGTGACTTTGCACTCAAGGTTGCCCTACAGTTTGGTAAATATGATAATCTGCAAAAAAGAGGAGAGCAATAGCTAAATCTGATTAAAGCTGCAGCAGTGTTCTACTGAAAAACACATTTTCAGTCTGATTGGCATGTTGGCTCCCCAGGACACATACCATATACTACTTGGTATTTACATTAGGATGTTCCCTTTCTTTTAATGAGATTACTGAAAAGTTGACATGTCTACAGCATTCTGAGTAGTCTTTCAAAGTTATTTACAGGTAACAGGAAGGGGTATGGTGGCCTCTTATATTTGTCTTGAGTCTTCCAATTAAAATATTCAGGCACTGTGAAAACTTCTTCTGTATCTGCTTAGTCAAAAGAAGCCCATGACCAAAACCTGTTCAGCAGACAAGCCCAAGAAGTCGTGGGACAATGGACATAGATATAAAAAATCATCAGTTCTTGAGCAACATAAAGCATTTAGCTGCTTATTGGTTCTATATGGTACTCGCAGAAGTGTCTATCTAGTAGCTGGAAAATGAGTAATGGCTGATCTCATGACCTCGTTAGAAAATAAGTGCTCTTATAGTTGGCTCTTTTTTTCCTCACATCACCTCCTGGGTTCCTCTTTTGTTGGAGACTTTTACTGATAAGAAAACATTTACAATACACTAGGTAAGCAGAAGGCAGATTACCAGGTATGATGGGATAAGAGCTGGAGGCTGCCAAAGAACTGTTTTCCTCCTGTGCATAAGGGAAGCACTGGAGTCACACTGCGTGGATGAGAGGTGCAACATTGCAGCCCCATAGGAACAGCAGGTGGATGGGCAGATCTCAGATACTTTTTGGCAACAGGAGATTAATAACGCTCACATTCAGAATGATGGGAAAAAAGAAAAACTCTGCCCTTCCTTCAGCATGAAGGAGACAGCACAGATAGCAGGGTCTTAGCCACATGTTCCATATTTCTGTTCATGAGCACAGAAGGCCCTGCTTACTAAGCAACATCCTCTTCAGGGAAAGAAACAAGACAGACTCTCCTGCATAGAACCTATTAGACCACACTCACTGTTTAGAGCAATCCGATATCCTGGGAGAATAAGAAAGAACTCAAATATCTGAAACCATCAGAGTGAGGACTATGCAAGAGAATAATTAAGTTATCAGGTGGTGGCACGTGCTATAATTGCTGGATTGTAGGGAAATAGCATTCAGCAGCTGTTATTTTATCAGCATTACTAACTCCAGTTCCCTCACAGGCATGAATGAAAAAACCTCAGCTATCTGTTGCCTACAAATCTGAGGTCACAAGCCATAGGCCTCAGAAAGGACTTTTGCCCTAAATGTCTGCATTTTGTTGCAGTTGTGGATATACACCATAAATAAAATGAACAAAAATATTCATTTTCTTGGCAACTAAAACAAATTTTCTACCCATTAATGTGCTCCTCAATGTATGAATAAATGTGGACTGATGTAAAATGAGTCACAGATAGAATAAAATAATGATGTTTACATGTCAGCTGTTGTGCTATATGAAAGTCGTTTCACATTACAGAGCTTGTAAAGTTAAATGAGATTGTGCTGTCACAGTAATAAATTATTCTAGGCCTTTCTTTTCTGTGAAGAAGGAAGAAAGAGAACAAAACCCCCTGGTGTATGATTCTAATGTTAATCTTCATCAGAACATCTATTTCACTTGAGACAAAGTCTTAAACAACTGTTTTATTGCAAAGGTATCGGTAACCCACCTGGATCAGTGCCTTAGATCACCCTACTAATCTCTGACCACTGAACAACCCTAAACTGAACTGGCAGAGGTATGAGTCAATATTCTTTCCCTGTGATAATGAGGACAAGATATTTTGGCAATCTGCCCCGGTTGCTATCTGTCTACCAAAGGAAATTTATTCACAGCAAGGCTGGTCACATAAAAGCAGGACTCTGCAGGTCTAGCTCCCAGTTCAAGGGCTAGATCCAGGCTCAGAGGAGTCTTGTGATTCTCTCATCACTGCCTGGACTTGAATTAAGCTTTCCACTGCACAAAAACTGTGCACAGCTTTAATTCAACCATTACCTTTTGGGCAGCATCTTGGTTGCAGCCCCCAGTCCCCGATCACTCCTATATAGATGAGAGAATTAATACTTTAAAATGATTGGGCCAGACAGCCTCCTCCAAGAGATGCTGCTCTATTTTATTAATAACATGCTATGCAGCTTCATACTGTAATTGGTACCCCTGAGCCAGCGGCAGTGGAGGAAGGCAATGCTGCTCTTCACTCTGGGCACGTTACTACCTTTCCCTGGTAGCCTTTGCATACTTTACACCTGCAGCAGTGGGCTCAATATAGAAAAAGCATTTCTTCTACAAAGACATTTGGTGGCCTTGAGTAGGAGGAGGGCTTTCCAGTCAGTGAGTTAATACTCTTCGAGGGTAAAAGGAAAGCAGAACAACATCTTGACAGTGCTTCTGGATGGCAAGGCCAAAGCCTTTTGCCACAAATTTGAATATGTAGGCTGTGCACCTTGCAAAGTAGAGTCTTATAAAACTTTTCATGACATGTAGGATGGAAAAAAAGCAGAAACTTGGCTTCTTGGAAATCTCAAATAAACAGCAAACCAAAAAGCATCAATAGGGCAACCTCCACAGAGGCTATTATTTGCATTGAGGAAGCTTTTGCTGGGGGTTTCCCTCTACTTCTGGTCAGAAGATGGTTTAAGTGAGGCAGAATTTCATGTATTGAACTCGGAATGAGTAATACAGGGAGGCTGCATGTCCAGGGAAAGGCCATCAGAAACTCTTGTATGACCATTTACTTTGAAGAGAGTTTGCAAAAAGGCAACTCATAGTTTTTTAGCTCAAGAAGATAACATCACTGATAACACCATGGGCAGGCTACCTACGGAGCTCTAAGCACTGAATCAGAAATTTAGGGTGTTTTTTCAAAGGTATCAGCTGTGAATTCCCAGCCTCAGGGTGAGTCATTTAGACGAGATGCAGAATTTCAAGGAATCATTTCTACTCAAGTGACAAAAGAGTTAGAGGAGGCCCAATTGCAATGCATTCATAGGCATCCCATGGGTCAGATGAAAGAAGCTTAAGGGGGTCCCTGGCCAGAAGGTATTTGCAGATGATGTAGAGACAAAGGCCAAAGGAGGTGAACCTCTCCAAACTATGAGGGGGGGAAGCCTCATACAGGAAAGCAGGAGCTGCAGAGATGTCGGCACACAAAGACTGGAGCAACATGGGTGAAGAGCTGTCCAGGCACTTGCTGCTCTCTGCAGAAATCAACAGATGAAAGGGGATGTGATTTGGAGAAATTATGATCCACAAAAAGTACTTAGGAGCTGAAGGGGAAGAAAATGTACTGCCAGAGTAACACCAGGAGCTACTAATGACCAACTGATGCAGACACCAAAAGAAATTAATCCCCCATCAAATTTGGAGTGTGTATGAGAAGTCAGTGGATTACAATGTGTAACCAGTACTTTTATTGCTATTGTACTGACAGCTGTCTTCATCTAGGGACCCTGGAGGGGCTCTGGGATATAGAAGCAAGTAAATGTGCTTTGGAGCAGAACTGAGCCCCTCTGCAGAAAGCTGTCAGGAAGAGACGTGGCTTCAGGGAGCTCTCCAGGCTTCAGGTGCCTCTAGAATGAGTATGGAATGACAAAGATTAATTGCTCCCCGTGATAGCTCTAAACTAGGTCATTGTGCAATAGTACGCCTAAGTGAACCTGCTGGAGCATTTGAAACTACAGCTGTGCCATCAGCTTTTCTTCTTGTCAGGACTCTGCCTCATGTGGCATCAAAACTTGATCTCTAAGTAAGAACAAAAAATGTGATTGATGTTACCAGACCCAAAGGACAACAGACAAATGTTTTACAGCATGCTATGGCAAAGGAGTGTGGAACATCCAACTTTGTCTAGAAACTAGGGAACATTCACAAAAGGCAAAGAATAGATGCTCTAATACAACCCATTTTCCTTAAATTTGCAAGTATTTGAACAACACAAGTGGGTGCAGCATCAGGTGACATGCCACAATGTACCCTTGCATCTTTTTTTTTGTCATAATGGATAATTGTGCAGGATCATATTAGGAGGTGGAAAATGGCCTGACCATGTTTACATCATCTTGAACTTAACATAAGCAACTATTAAAGAAAAAAACACAAACAGATAAAACTCAACAACTTCCTGAGTCATAGCTTCACAGTAACTCTGAGAAATGCAACTCAAAACAGTGGGACACTCTTGCAGTCAAGAGCAGAATGGGAGTCTCGGTCATCCAGATACACTGACACTGACAAATTAAGACAAAGCACTACAAATCCTGCAGGCTACCTTTTGTATTCATGCATGCACTAGAGATATTTCACAGGATGAGAAATTATCTAAGTGAGGGTATGAAAACTGAAGACACCCAAGAAAACCCACAGGAGGAATATCCACCCAAGGCTAAAAGAATCTCTGAGGCTTTTTTAGAAAATGACTTAAGAAGGTTTAACTCACTGGGGATGTCTTTAGCTTCTGCACTTGAAGCCTTCAACAGAAAAATAACACGCATTGCATGGGCCTGATCAGCACAACAAACATTTTTGTCTCACCAATAACCTCGAATGAAGAATGTGGGGTATCCCCGACAGTTGACCAGACAGTCGCATGCTGGAGGAACCTGCAAACACTGGTGGTCTTCTTGCAACCAGAGAGATCATGGCAGTGATCAAACCACTAATGTTTAAAAACTTTCGCTGACAAAACAGGGGCAAGTTGCAGAGAATGCCTGGTGATGATGCGGTGTGGTTGTCTTAGTTGGAAGTTGTTTGTATTATATTACACTTTTGTGTAATGCGTGTTTGATGGGTGAGTAGAGGCTAATGAAGTTGTGCCAGAGCTTTTACTGAGTGCTTCTCTAAGTCTTAAGACTTCTAAGTGTGAATGATAAAACAGCCTGTTAGAAGACAGCTTTACATAGATAAAGTTATGCCTATCGTAAAGTCTTCAATGCTAATATATTTGCTTTATTCTACATCTGATCCCAGGTGACTGAGAAGAGCAACAACTGGGATTTCACAGTACCCACCCACAATCTCTTTGGGAAGATCAGTCCTGTAAACTGTAGGATCTATATGTGTAGAGATTTTACTTTATGTTCACATAACTATGATATTCTTGAACAAAAATGTTCAGACTACAAATTGACATTGCTGTATAAATAAAAAACAGCCACCTGAAATAAGGCTTTATCCATCACCACTTTTTCAGTGGGGTGAAGCAGCGCATCTGTCTCCAATCCTGTAACTGCCTGGCTGAACCAGGGTTGGGAGCACTATGGAGCTACCACTGCCTAGGAGGAAGGGAGTGCCTGGCATTAGTCACCAGAAACCAGGTCTGAATCAGTTCATGGAGTCCTGATTCAGCAAGTTAAACGCTGGTGTGAAAGAGAAGACAGGCTCTCAGCACTCTGTACTGAAGTGGAAAACTGCTGGGAAACCTAAAGGAATGCCAGCAACATGACTCTGGATATCCAGCAGGAGCTGGGACTGGGGTAGGCCACCCAGGTCTCCATGGGCTTGGACACAGGCCTGGGACATCAGTGTGCTGGGGGAAGATATCCTGTGTCTGGGAGGGGCAGTGACCACAAGAGGGGTATGAGGTGGCCTTGGGAGCCCAAAGCCATGTTCAGTTTGCTTTTCCCTATCTATTTTTGCTCACCCCGAGCAGATGATATGCAGGCTTATGCTCAGGCCTCCTGTGCCCGAGAACGACTGCCCACAGTTACGCAAAGCAAATGTGTGTTTGGGGAATGCCACATCAGCAGTCCTCCCAGGGTGCGTGCAGGATCAGTGCCAGCCCTGTATGATGTGTACATAAGAGGATTTGATCTGTGCTTCCTAGTGTGATTCACTGGGCTCTGCCCCACTGGAGTAGCTAGAAGTTAATTCCTGTGCTTCCTTACTTGCTCCTGGTGCCCTGTTCTGTACAGCAACTGCGTTGCTAACAGTACCACTGCAGCAGGCATTATGGTCCATTTTTAACACAGATATTTTTAATTGGCATTTTTGGTTTTCGACATATTTCTTCCAACCATATTTTCTTGAGCTTACAACCTTAATTTTTCAGCTGCAAATCCTGTTTTCTTTATTTAGCTGAAACCAGAACACTAACATTTAGAAATACAGACTTGCCAGCACTGTTTAAACACCCTCCTTTAAATATGTAGGCTTGCAAAAATGAAACTGGTGCCCCTGTATTTTGAAGAGCTAAAAATGGCACTGGTTTCAAAGATATGAAACATGAAAAGAAATTAAATGCTATGAAAAATGAAATTAAATTAAACTGTAAACTACTCAGTTTTCACTTGTGCTCCAGAAACTTGCACAACTTTCTGTATAGGCAGCCACCAGGCCACCAACTGATTTACCAACAACCAGATGTAGCACCAAGTTTGAGAATTTCACAGAATGTCACTGCAGTGCTGGGTTTTGGGGTTTGGTCTTTTTTTGCTATTGTTTTGGAGTTTTTTTTTAATTAGGGAGAGTAGTTTCAAAAATCAGCTTTCCCATCTCTTTTACAAATGTATAGGCTGTGTATTTGAAGCTTTGGTGTTCCCTCTCCCCACCTTTCAGTCAGTGTACATATTTTGTTTCTCAGTTTTCTGACTTGAAACAGACCACAAGACTTAAGAACCACATAAGAATCTAACAAATCTTTGCTTCTCAATATTCTTAAGTGTTTGCCTTCCTCACATTTTAGGAGGGATATTCAGGTAAACCAGAAGGAATAGCAAATAACTGTGTTTTGAGCAGGATCAAGAGTTTGATATCTGCAAGTTCTGGATGTGATCAGCCCTCCTTGGGCTCTGACTCTTGATTATGATGCAGAACAATCTTTGCTCTCTATCTAGCATGACTGCTGCTATGCAACATTTTCATTCAGCTTTATTGTTATAATGCAGGTTACCGCGACAAGTATGCACTTTGGAGGCTATTTTACCTTGGTTTGTTCTTCTTCCTGCACATTCTTTTGTTTCGTTTTTAAGCGTGGTGTGGCTTTCTGGATACTTCTAACATCAGCAGATGTTGTTTAAGGGAGAAGCTGGACTCCCAAGATCCATCTGTTGTCCTTGTTTGCCCAGATGGCTCTCTGGGGATGTTTCTGTTACTAGTGTTGCCATGAAAGCAGGCTGATGGCTGGCTGCACAATCCCCAGCCAGGAAGTCCCTTTGGCTGCTTTTCATAGCCCTTTTCTTCTGACACGTCCAGCTTTGGTGGCCTAGAAGAGTCAGGCCTCCTCCTGTAAAAGCTATTGAGATCACTTGAGACATTCAAGCAAACCACACTGTGTCAAAGTACAATGAGAAGCAGAGGAATGTTGGCAAGAGAAAATTCTGTATAAGCTATGATTAAGACATTAACAGCATTGTTGTTTATTACTCAATTTTCTCTAACAGCAACCAAGATCAGAGGTTTTGTCTTTTATCCCCCAATGAAACCCTTATCTGGATCAAGTTGAGTCATATACAGTTTACAGATTTTCTGCTGGCCTCCCTCCTACATGGGTTTTTCAAGAACTTGCAAATGTACTTTATTCAGTTCTGCCCTCTTTGACCATTTCCTCCCCATTCATCACCTAAATCATTTCTGCACCATTCTGGATTTGCTTGCTGCTTGTTTTGGACCTACATGAAACCCATTTTTCTTTGAAAAGATTAACTTCATTTCAAAGTAATTTTAAATATGCCAGTTTAGAGCTGCTCTGGTTTTAATTTTGGGTTTTTTTTGTTTTCAATATATTGTCATTTTTACATTTTACTTGAGCAATCCAAAGGAATTATGTACTATGAAATATGAAATTTTATACTAAAAGTGTTGTCACAAACCCAGTTTGCTTCCACTGCGCAATGACCGGCAATTTGCTCTGTATCTGTGTATGACTGCTGCAGAAGCCATTGTGAGAGCTAACTACTGCAACTAATCAAGTGTCCATGCAGAGTGGTGCATACAGTTGCTTGTGGTCAGAGCTAGCCGGACATAATCCAGACTGGTCTGGACATCAGGTACCTGCATTAATCAAAAGTTCAGAGCTGTGATGTTGAGTCCTGCAGAGAGTACTTAGATGAGCACAGTGTCATATTGCTAGAGTTTCAGTTTTCATATCAGAGCTGGCCTGCATCCTGGGACCTCAAAGCATAAGAGCAGGCAAGCAACTCTCACACCCATGCATGTAGACATAACCCCTGAGGTACATATAAGGTCTTTTAATATTCCAGAGAAGACATTGGTTCCCAAATGCTCTGTCTTCTCTGTGTTCTCAATTCTCCCCCCTGTTCTTCTCGTTAGATGAAATACCACCTTTGTCTTAGTGCATGCCCAGATGTCTATACCTCAGTTCAGACAGGCAAGGCTGGCAGGTCTTGTGCTGCTGATGGGAGAGCAGTACCTGGAAGTGCCGCTGGTTCTTCTTACAAACAAACTTGCTCCTCATCCAAGGCAGCATTTAATCTTTTACATCTTTTTGTACTCTGGTGTATTACAAAAGACTGGGATGTCTCATACTCAGCCATATCTCAGCTTATGCAGACTGGGATTTGATAGATACTAGGCACAATTTTGCAGGACAGTGAGATGCTAGCCTAGTTAGGATGATCCAGCACTGGGGACTACAGCCAAATCCTGAAGTACCAGCTATATCCCTTTTGAAGGACTGCTCAGCCCCACACTGTTACTGAAGCTTCTTGCAAGAGCTGTGTTACTCCTGTCGCTCTCAGCTGGCGCCACTTCTCTTTTTTTCTGCCCTGACAGATCTGGTATCTTTTCAGAAGGCTGAAATGGAGGGTATAACACTCATGTGTTCTATACCTCAGCTCTGCAGACCCCACTCTTTCCCCCAGAGCCTATAGTACAAAAAAAGACAGCACAGCACATTTTAAAAGAAGGCGGGGAGGTCACAAATAAATATGGAAGCTGAGGGAATAGAGCCATGAAAGATGATACTTGTATAGTCTATAGACCTTGGGGCTAACCCTCATTTGTAAATCTCTCTGTTTTCTTGAGAGTCCTTACTTCCCAGTGTGAGACATGAGATAATAAGCACTTGGAGACATGTTAAAGTGATGTCAATCAGTCCGCAGCAATAAAAATACCAGGAAAGGTCTTTCCAAGCCTACAAAGCTGCACCATGAGAGTCTACCCTAGCTTTTGGTCTCATAATTTTATTTATTTATTTATTCCCATTTTAACATGCAGAAGTGAAAGAGGTGCTTACCCACAGCAGCAAAGGGGAAGTTGGACAACAGTGAAAAGTTGTAATTTATACAATCCAACCCAGAAAGAGAAATGAAAGAGACAGAAGAAGACCAAAAAGGGCGAACTGCAGAGTCTGTACTCAGAATGGCAGTAATAATAACATAGGCTACCTGAAAGGACAGGAAAATCCAGACATCCACCTACTTGTTTTTCATATTGTGTAGCATATGACTCAGTTCAGATGGAGAAAATATCTGGAGCTGTCTGAAGGGCAAAGAGAAGCCGCTAAGCATCAAACTATTCAAGTTTCTCCAGAAGAGGGATTTTAAAAGATGGAGAAAAAGACACACCATAAGCACATAAAGCAGGAAGAAGCAGATGGAGCTGCTTTCAAATTTTAAGGCATTTAATCAAGTTCTACCATCAGAATTTCAATCTGCCTCATCCTGCACATTAATCTTCATGCGCAGATGTCTCTGACTTGGGTCTCCTTCTTTGAGGATCAAGTGCCTAGGCAGCAACTGGAATCTACAGCAACTAATGTGGGAACTCTTTGCACGCATCATCTGCTGCTTTGTTCAGCTTGTGAACTGAAGTCAACAGCACCTCACAAAAATGCCTCCCTATGCCATAGGGATATTTGAGTTCAATGTACATTGGCAGGTAATTTGGGGCAGAATTAACTCTGGCCAGTGATTTCAGATGGCAGTGTCTGTGGCTGGGCTTCTGAATCTGCATGGAGACAATTGGATAAATGATCATTTTCAAATTGCCATGGAAACATCACTCTCACTTCAACAGTCTGAGTATTAACTAACACCTTTTCACCCAGGTACGGATACCTCTTGTCACTGTGGCATCATTGCAGTGTTGTTCGATGTGCTCACCAGAAAAGATATGCGTAGCTGAGTATATCACCATTTTGGTAGAATCCCATTTAATTGAACAAACAGATTTACAATGAAGTTTTAACACTCAGAAAAGCTTTAGGGACTTAAGAATGTATCTGTGCATCTTTTGGGCCAAACAGGGTATTTAGTTGGTCAGCACTCTGCTCGGGCTCATTCATTTTCTATTTCTTCCTCTTTTCACTGTCTTTCTAATGTATCAGAAAATTGCTTCTGTAGTCAAGGGTGCTTTTACACTAGATGCCTCTTCTGCCAGCAGAAAAATCAACACACAGAATTTACAACACAATTAGCAGCTATCTAGCATGGTTTGGAGGGTATGACACTACAGTACCATTTCAGCAGTCTTGATTTTCTACCAGACTTACCGTTGAAAGGAGTCTCTTGTTACGAAGTTCCAGCATTGCTGAATCACTGTGGAATATGAAGGGAATAAATATCACACATGTTGCTATTATACCAAATACCTATTAACTACGCCAGAAATTGTGCCAAGTTGTCAAAACACTGAGGAGGCAATACTACTGTGCTGGCAGCAAAAGAGTGCCACATTGATGCACCCCTGGGGAATTAATCTGTAAAGTCTGAAGCAAGGCATCTAACACACACATGGTTGAATGGGAGCCAGTTCCCTTCACTGACAGCACTTTTATGCATGGACCTTGTGTTGAAGTCTTCTGCTCTGTTGGACTCTGTGGCGGGACTGAGCTCTTTGTGCTGTATCTCCAAGTTTGCTATGGCCCAATGTGTGGCACCACATGAGATAAGGCATGAGGACACTAACCATGTATTTAGGTCAGTAACAGTGATTTGTCACTCAGAATGGAGAGCTCTTGTCAATAAACTACTGCCATACAACACCTATTCCTAGCCAGCCTCCTCTGTGTGCCTTCACCATTTATATATATAACCTATATGCCAGACACAGATAATTAGATGATTCCAGATCAGACCTGTCTGGTGCCAGGATCACAGTAGGAGAGAGAGATTACAATATGGCAATTGCATGAACTGATATAGCAGCAGGGAGATGTGTAGTCATTGGTCAAATGGATGAGGCTTACTGCACGCAACTTCTCAGGTACGTGCCCACAGCAACAGTTCACATCATAGTTTGTAAGAGTGATACCACAGCCAGTACTATTGCCAGGAAAATACTGTATCAGATCCTTTATTAGTGTAAACCAATAAACCAAAATCACACAGAATTTCATGGGTTTTATCATGGCAAAGCTGAAAGCAGGCTCTCATTAGGCAAGCATGTATCGTAAATAATGAGCCCAATGAGAAGTCATCCCTTTCTCTGAGAAGGTAACACCTGGATCATTACATTTTAGTTCATCAAAAGTAAAATCCTTAAAGTTAACGATATATTTTCTCAATGGGTTAACAAAAATCATATGACACACCTTGGACTTTAATTTAGGTGTATGATCATATGAGTGATTGGGAAACAGAAACTAGAAGTAAACAAATGATAAAGAGAAAATTTACCACTGTTTATCTAGAAAATAAAGTCATTAAGTAAAAATTAATGAGGGTTCATTGAAAATAAACCTTGTAGACAATCCTGGATATTAAAATCCCAGTGTATCTTACCTACTGTTTTCTCCATCCACAAGTTTCACAATGCCACAAATAAAATGTTGAAACAAAGCCCTCCAATGACTTGAAGCTGTCATGGACATTGAAGCAGGGCAGTAGCCCTGACCCACTTGTCCTCGCTGCAGGTTTACCTTCAGCACACAGGTCTAGTCAAGTACCAGAGCTGCAAAATATCGGTAACTAAAAGACACACCACAGATCCAAAGGCTGGAAAATCCAGTCTTAGGGTGCTCAAAAGTGTAGCCAAGTGATGCAAAAACTGAAGTGATGCAAACCCATTTTGGCAGCTCCAGCTTATTGAAACATTTCCGAAAGGACAACTTTTCCCCGGCAGACTCAACGCTGGTACAGGCATCATTTCTGTTCAATCCATCATAACGTCAAAGCAAATGAGGCAATTTAAGGAACAGCAGCAACAGTTATCTGCAAGAATGGTTTTATAGAGAAAGGTTAAAACAGTTTAATACATCTAGCTTCATTAAAGCAAAGGCAGATAGAGGCATGTCTCCCGCCAGCAAATGCTTAAGTAACACAAACCTTAAGGATGGGGAAGAAATACTTGGGCTTATACATATGGGAAAAAATAGGAGTAAATGAAAAGAGGATGGTGAAAGACTGAATATCAGGAAATCTTGTAGGCAGTGAAGAGCAGAGCTTGTGCAGATTTTTCAGAGGAAGTAATTGGGAAACCTTTTAGTTATTTAAAAAAGAATTTGAAAAATACCAATAAACAAGCCACCAGGAGTAAGTCCTTACTAGCCAAAAAGTTGGCTAATCCAACCTTTCTTTCTTTGCTTGGTTTATTTTCCACCAATTGACCGTGTACAACAATTGGTAAAAGCAAAAAGTAACCTGAGGAACATTCATGACAGAAATGCCAATGACAGTTTAAGAGATTATTTCCCACCATGAGTTCCTCCCAGCTGAACATGAGAAAGGGACCCCATGAACATTTCTCATTTATTAGAGTGCAACATCACCTGAATTTGTTTCATGTACCAGAGAAGAGGTAACCCCATGCAGGACAGACAAGGTGGTTCAAACATTTGATTATAGCTTTTGCGGTCTGTCAGGCAGATCACTTCTAATGAGTATCAGCAGTTAAGGGGTTATAGCTTCTAATTAACTGTTCTGCCACCCTCCCAGAAGTTTCTGCTTCCATAGCAAAAGGTGGCAGGCCAGAAACCACACACCTGTATTTTAGACATTCTGGTTCCTTGCCCAGAAAAAAAGTACAAACCATCAATGACTTCTGTGACATTACAGTTGGATGCTGACACTTGGGTGTGCTTTGTGTTACTTTACACTACTGTAGCTCAGGAAATGTTGCAGTCTTTAAGTACACACCTTTTCACTTAAAGTAGGCAAAACTGAAGGCAGACCCACCATACCTCTTCTGGTGTTAAATTTACTTTAGTTAGCAGTCATGTCAACAAAGCTCACAACTGCTGCAGAATTCAGCGTGTGGGCTCCCCATTTCAAAGCCTTTCTGGTATGTTCTCCAGTAGAACAGATTTCTTCATCTGTCCCTGCCCATGGCAGGGGGGTTGGAACTAGATGATCTTAAGGTCCTTTCCAACCCTAACTATTCTGCGATTCTATGATGAGACAGCTGTTGAACTTTAGTGCGTACATACTCATGTGATTTCTTTTTATCAACACAGGTACATTTCCATAAGAACTGTTTCTATGTCTTGTTATAGTTTATTACAAGAAGGTTGGGTCTTTTTTAGTATAGGAATTGGGTTTTTTTAAAAATTGCTCAGTAGGCTCAAGCAATACTGCAATATCCAAATGTTAATATTTATACACACTGCATGCATAAACCAAGCAATTTGAATAGCCTCAAACATGTGTGAAATAAATCAACAGAATGCTTTTTGCTTTATCATTTACAGACATTGAACCATATTGTATTATTTTTTCCTGCACAGAAAACAGTGGGAGTTCTGGACAAAGATGAAAGGGAGAACATATATTGTGAGCTATTTGTTTTCTACACATCTAATAATATCTTTTGTAAAAGACATTCTATATAGAGAACAATTAAAAACTGCCCATATTTTAATGCTGTAAGGTTTAAGATACATACATCCCATAATGGTAGGACTCATAGTTGTTCTCTCATTTATACCATGGCTTTTTTTTTTTTTTTTTAAATAGCACATTTGGCATTTCCATTTTTACTTCAAGGCAGATTTTGCCATCCTTACATCTTGGTTTCATTAGAGTTCCCATTCATTTTAGTGGGTAGGATGTTCTACAGCATGAATTACAGTAAGAAAGTCTGTCTGCTCAGTTGTGCAACTCTGCATTTGAAATACAATAAATAGAAAATAGCTGACTCCTTTTCCAGAAAAATAGTGTGTGTACAGCAGTAGTCTAGTGAAGAAGGCAAAATCAGACTCTTACAGGGCCCACCATAATAAATAAGTAGCACTAGCATCTGTTTGTCTTTCTTAGTTCTTTACTTAGATTTGATTGTGCTCTTTGATGTAAGTGCTTATCCCCCACAGAAGTCAAGATGCGAGCTTCTGCTCACAGCAGTCATTGGGCTTTGTGTTTACTGTGGTTTGGGTGGTTTCGAGAGTTGTGAACAGAGACTCATGTGCCTAAATCACTGATTCATATATATCCTTTTTCAATGCAGTGGTCAAAAGATTATGCAAGTTTGAAAGATTAGTGAGAAGCCTTTAACTTGATTCTTCATATGTCTTCTGGAAATGATCACTGCTGCTGGGGAAGGCTTTGACCTAATGTTTCTCACTTTTTATTTTTCCCTTTAATATAAACCTAGTTGGTCCTGTGACCATAGTTCAACAACACAACAGTATCCAGAATTTCAAGGTGTCCTTAGGGCATTCTCAAAATAAAGAACAGTGTATGTTATGACTGTGTAAGAGCCATAATAAATGTTACTATTTTTAGGTGAGCTGTGCATTAGTCAGTCCCTTAGAGACTTAGGATCTATTACACTATCCCAATCTATTACACTGTTGTGACAGCTGAAATTCCACCATGTGTTCAAGCACTTCAAACCCAACATAACGTGTTGATCATGTACAGAAACGAATGACTAAGGAACAGAGCATGGGGTCAAAAAGCTTTTTATTCTTACAAGCTAAGCCAGTCCAACAGTACTACTATCTGTACTACAGACTTCTCTGTCGCTTTATCCAAGATGACTTTAGCAGTTATCAATCCTGATCTCGGACAGATGACACCCAGACCAAGCTGTGGCTCTGCTGTCAGCAGCAAAGCCACACTGCGTGCCTGGTATCACAGCTCCTTTCAGCACTGGCAAACCGTGGCCATTTGCCAGCGCACCTAGCTGACAGGCATCAACCTCCTACTTGTAACAACATACCTTCCTTCCCATTGCAAATTCACTTCAGGCATTTCATAAAGGCCCTATAGCCAGTTGTGTGGCTGAAATAGCATCAGGTAAAAATCTTCCCTCAACAGTGGCTGACGTGTGGTATCACACCTTGCTCTAACAGAGGGCCTTACACTACGCCTCAGGCGCACAGTACCTCCCTGTCCTCTGACTTCTATTGTCGATAAGGTGCTGTGCTGACAGGCCCGGCCCGGCCAGGCCCAGTGGATTTCCACATGGGACAGCTATCGACATACGGGCCCCTCAATATCCCGCGCCTCCAGAGGCGCGGTCGGGAGGCTAAGGCATGGAATAGGACATAAACACCAGTCAGAAACGTCCCCGCCGAGAGGCCGCTGCCCCCCTGCTCTCCGGCGATGCCGCAGAGCACCACACACCGCCCGCGGAAAGCTGTCCTTCCTCTGCCACAGCCCTGCCCTCAGCCACCCTCCCGCCGCCATCTTGGATGTGGGCAGGACTAGCCCCGCTCCTCTCTGTAAGGCAACAATACAGCGACACCCCAACTCTTCAAAAGACAGCGTGAAGAGATTACTGAGGAGGCAGGATGACCCGTCCACGAACAGCCAGCACCTACAGGAGACCTAAAGTTACATTAGAAAACAAAACCCAATAAAAACCCAAAACGAGCCGCTGCCCGCACTCCTCCTCCCGGAAGCGGCGGAAAGCGCCGAAAGCTTCCGAGTGCTGCCGAAGAGGCGAGTTACGGCCGGGCCCGAGCAGTCGCTCCCT
>JAOEHX010050919.1:0-11322 GCA_025448015.1 Bolborhynchus lineola | reverse complement strand
CCCTAACTATAACTTTTGAAGCAATGTCTTAGAGCTGGATCTGTGAAAAAATGCTATTTAAACATCTAAGATCTGATATAAGATAGATCATTGAAAATGCAAATTTATTTTTTATTTTCTAAAACTTGACAAATTCTCTGCTAATATCCCAGAAACTGAGATAGTGTAAATGATAGGTAAAATATCACGGAGTTGAAGGGAGGTGTCATTAGAATGGTGTACTGGGATGCTGGAGTTCTGGTTCCAGTTTGTCATTCTGTCTTAGATCTTTTGGCTTTTTACCAGTATCTAAAATGTCAATCCAGGATATTTCATGGAAGTAGCAAAAGTAGACTAATACTGTAAGGTGATGTGGAAGGTGAAGCTTATGTCTCAAATAATATAAAATAATCTCTTCACATATGCTGTTTGTTTGTCATATCCTGCTGAGAGAACTAATACATAGAATGCTACCCTTTATTTTAATGTTAATGTTTTAACCCTGACTTAAATCAAAGTGTGATCCAGAAAGAATGACTTCAATATAACTAAAACCATTCTAGCTGCTAAAGTAGCACATCAAAATTATGATCAGTGTGAGGAAAACAGCAAGAATGAAAACTGACCATGCTATCTCACTGTGGTTTTGAAACTTGAGTATGGAAGAGCTGATTAGATTTGTACTGTGTCTTGCTCTCGTGAATGATAAATATTAACCATGTGCTTGGATTGAAAGGTCTCATACTTGTCTGCAGAATCTTTGGGGTTAATTAAATACAAGGAAAAATGGTAATGCAGTGGACAGAAAGTTGAGACCCCATGTTCTCTGTGGCCTTCTGTGTAATGCTGAAATGGTTGCTATTCCCATCTGCATCTCTTTCTCCCTTACTGGTGTCCAGTTATATTGCACATGTCAGGCAGACTCAGGTACCCTCACCTGCAGTTTTATTGAAGGACAGTGTACTTCAGTTCAGGGCCTTGGTTTGTAAACTCTTGAAGCAACTTGCAATGTATTTGTATAGTGCCTAATGTGACGAAGTTCCTTTGAAGCTTGCAGAAGTCTGTAGGCATTGTTTTATTCAAAACTTTCAGTTGTGATTTTTGTGATTGATTGATGGTATTGCAGTATGGGTTACTTTGAGTCATTTGGATACACTTATGCATCTTCAGATTTCAGCTGTTTGCAGTAAAGCTTGGGCAGTTGCTGTGTGCCACTTATTTCAAAACCCGCCCTATTTTACACTGATTAAAGCCATACATGTTATGATTCCATGGTGTAATTTACTAAGTTTGTAAGTATAAAGAGTCTTTCAAACTGTAAATTTGGTAAATCACCTGGGAGTTCATCAGTGAATGTTGTGGTTCAGAAGTGAAAGTTGTGTGACTGGAGCACAGGCTACAACCAGTTTGGTTTGTTCCTATGTTTGTGGGTATGACAAGAAGAAAAGTCAGTAAAGATCTGCTTTTTTCTCTTGCTAGCAGCTGCTGTCCAGTGTGGTGCCTCTGACTTTGTCAGTCTACAGCGTGAACTTATCAGGGTGTAACACAAGCTGAGAGAAGGAGTCTTTTTTTTACCCCTAAAAGACAGCATTTGAAGTAGATCTGTGCTCTTCATGGAAATAAGTGGGGGTACTCAGAACTAGACTGGATAATACCTTGATCAGTCTGTTCTGAATAGACCCACTCTGGCCAGGTGGCTGGGTTGGAGGCCTCTGGGGTCACTTCCAGCCTGTGTTATCTTGTAATTAACAAAAGGCAAGCACACTGCATGCTCTGTAGTAAACAGGAGCAGCTACCTGTGGTAGTTGCCAAATTTGTGACTGAGTTTAAACTACAGTTATCTTAAAAAATCATGTTTTTTTCTAAAAGTTTGTGTTAGTATTCTAGCATTTTTAATTAGTAATACCCAGATAGGGGATGCAGAATTTCTTCTTGCATGGGGAGTATATTGGCATGTTGCTGGAATGGCCTTTATTTTGTGATTGACTTGTTTGACGTTAGTAATGGAGGTTGTTAATTTGGAAACAGGAACATAGTTCAACTTACTTTGCTCACTGCTGCCCACGTTTCTTATATGGAGGAGTTGTTAACAAATAGTCCAGATACAGAGGCAGTAATTCTTGCTACCAGCCTCCCTTTTTCTGTTTCGTAAAGCTTGTATGCTGAATATGTAGATGCCTAATTTAGGAAACCAAAGAAGCTAATGACTGTGAGAGTTAAAGTTGTCTTTCTAGTCATAAATACAGCAAGGAATAATCCTGTGTCAGATATGGGTTTGTTAGAGGCAGTTGGTAAAATTTTAACAAGTGGTGCAGGAATGTTGGCTATTTCTGTTTTCTGAACTGTCTAAGTGGAATAATTAGTGATTTACTGGCTATAGCAAGAAGGATGTAATGCATCATCTGCACTGAACACTTTAAATCAGCTTCAAAAATTTTCTGATAAATTGGCTTGGATAACTTGTATTCTGGAATATAAAAAAGGCTAAAGCAGGATTGTGTGCACTTGCATGCTCCCTTTCTTTTTAAAAGCCTTGGATGTAATGGGAAATGGCAGAGAGGTGAAGAAGGATTGCAGTGTAATTCCACTGTCTGAAAAGGAGAGCCCCCCCCCCCCACTACCCCCATTTGAGATTTTCCTGCTACAATTACCAGATCTGTTTTCTCACTGTCATAAAGGGATTTTCATACCTCTCCTCCTACTGCCTGGCATGCATAGCAGTAGAGAACCATTTGAGAACAACTGGAGTTTTACTGTAGTTACTGAGCTGCCTTTAGGAATACCTGAATAAAATTTAATGGAAGGAGGTGTACAGGAAGTGAAACTATGTACCTAACAGCTCTTTCTGCCTGTGTGCTGTAGTAAGCTACAAAATGTTATGCAATAGAACTGCTTAACTGACTAATACAACATGCCTGTGCTTTAAAAATGATCTAATCAGTGCATCCATTAACTGTTCTTCATAAAGCAATCTATATTAACAGTGATGTTTTAAGACATTTGAGAGTTTTTTTCAGTTCAACATCTTGATCTATGTTGGACTGTACAAATTGTGTACAATAGAAAGTGCGCAGACTTTTAAAAGTTAAACTTAAAAAAATCCTGAAGAACCCTTGGTTACAGGGTTTTTTTTAAAGTTACTTAAGTTGGGAGTACAGCTAATAGTGGTGTTAAACAGATTAAATCACCATTTGAGGGAATGATGATAGAACAGGAGACAAAGTTGTAGACCAGCAGGGTACTGACTTAAACTCTTGTTTTCATTAAACCTCTTATATACCCACTTTTTATCAATTTGGCTTTCTAGATCCATAGATCTGAAGTAGAATGGGGTCCTTGTAGAGGAGGGTAGTAGTGAAGAAAAAAGAAGACTGAGTAAAGGTCTCAGAGAAGGTTTTTAAAGAGGGAATTCTAGTTTTAGAAAATGGAAAACTTTGTTTCCTTACAGGCATTCTCTGTCAGAAACATGTCAAGGTGGTTTCCTCAGTATGAAGTTGGATGGCTTCAGCATAGTTTGGTGTAACTAGCTTAGGAAATTCATTTTGTAGTGGATAAGCTGCAGACTTAAAATGTCTAGCTCAGATTGAAGTTGATAGAAGATACTGGTATGGAGATAAAGCAATAAGCTATTTTTCATGACATCTGTTTCCACTAAGGGATTTTTGAGTCTCCTATTTGACATGTTGATATAATATATTAAGTGAATTTAAAAACTGGCTATCTGAAGCTTGTAAATAAATCTGAAATTATCTAGCAATATAGGAAAAGTCTCAATGAGTCAGTGATTTACACCAGAATTCTGTATAAGTATTTGCCAGTGGAGTTTATAGGTAATGTTAGAAGCTGTTGAGGCAACTAGATAAACTGCAGCGTGTTTGGGTTTGGCTTATTCCCAGCAGTGGTTCGTGCTCTACCTTGGAGGCTGGTTACAAGGAGTTCCTCCTGGCTCTATTTTGGGACCTGTCCTGCTTAATATCTTTGTCACTGATCTGGAGTTGGAGTATACCAAATCTGGAGAGCAGTCAGTGTGCTCAAGGGCAGGGCTGCATTTCAGAGAAATCTAAGCAAGACAGAGGAATGACCTGGCAGGATGTTCATGAAATCCAAAAAGGATAAATGGAAAGTACATCATGCGGGACAGAATAACCACTTGTGGGGGATACAAGCTGGAAATGCTGTACCTGTATCAGCAATGTACCCGTGCTGTATACAGGAGTGTAGCCACTAGACTAAACAAAGTGGTGATTCGTATTTACTCAGCACTTAAGAGACCACACTTAAACCACTGCATCCAGTTTTGCTCTCCACCATCCTGCTGGGAGGCTGCAAAGATGGTCTGTGTTCACATGACCTATGAAGAGAGGATGAGGGATCCAAAGCTGTGTGGGGATGAGCCTTTGAAGGTGCCTAGTGGCAGTAGACATCAGGAAGAAAATGGGAAATGGGATCCTCACAGATGCATAGATGGAGCCTGAGAGACAGTGGTCAAAGTAAAACAGGGAAAGTTTGGTTTGTACCAGGGAGATGCTGGTCTGCAATGATCTGACTCAGAAAGGCGCTCAGACAACGTAGAATATCATTGAAAGTGTGGTTTATCAGAGCTGACACTGTAAGGAGAAAATAGTATAGTTAATCTTACATCTGTTCTGATGCTAGGAATCCTGAGCTGTGCGGCGTCAAACAGGCCTCCAGTCCGGTGGAATGTGCAGACCCTGTCCATGGAAAGAGTTACCCCATGTTGGTCTTTTGAGCTCTTGAATTTCCTTACAAGAAAACAACTGTTAATAATTTCTACTGTCAAGCAGAAAGCATTCTCACATGACAACTTCTAACTGCGCTTCTAGATAAAGGCAGGGCCACCCAGGTGGCATAATTGCTGGTACCAAGTGGGAGCTGCCTGCAGGCTCCCCTGTTGCAGTGAGCTGGCTGAGCTCATCCTGCAGCCAGGGGGTATGTGGCAGCACAGCACAGTCCTGAAAGCCAGCCTGTACATGCAGCAAATGCATAGGCCTACTCAGGTTTCCTCATGTGTGAATCACTGACTCCTTGATGTATTACCCTCTTCCAGTCAGGATCTCTACAGTGTTCTGGCTTGACACAGAGAGACTATATTTCACTATGAGGACAGTCGTGTTGAAACTGATTTACTAGAGAAAGTGGAATCTCTAACCTTGGAGATTTTCAAGACCCAGGTAAACAGAAGCCTAAGCAACATTGTCCAAATTCAGTATTCACTGTACTTCAGCACGAGGTTGAGCTAGATGACATCTTAAGTTCCATTGCACTCTGAATTGCTCCATCTCTGTGTTTTGGGTCTCTTCATTGCAACTGAGGGGAATATCCATTAGGCAGGAGAATTCTGTTTCCACATAATTCCATGGTGAAATTAGTGCTATGGCGGTAGTAATGCAGATATAATTTAGATAGAAGTGGAGTTGGAACTGGATCAAGGAAATTCAACATGTTGCTGCATCACTAAAGAAATATGATTGTAGAATAATAAAAAGACGCTGTTGGCCATTCTTTGTTTCTATAGTCATGCATCACATAGGCTTTATTTGTCCCCTAGTTTTCATTCTTTCTGTTGAAAAATTTGTTTAAGCAGGAATATTTGTATACCATATTTCACACAAAGCATAATATAGCCATTAGTTTCCAACTTTGCTGGCTGCTGGTAATATGACAGTAAATTGGATTGTGGTTGACATGTTAATATACAAGATGTATTAAAGTAATACTAAACAATCTGTGCAACTGGTATAGCTGAGGAAATATTGAGAGATCTGGATGCTGAATGTTGCCAAGTTTGGCTGTTCCATTATTGCAGTAGGGGAGCATGGAGTATTTGGTCTTTACTGCAAACCATTTCCATCTTGTATATATGGTTTGGTGCTTTGAATCTCTGTGTATTCCAGTCTGTGAAGCCAGCGCTGGGCAGTCTTGAGGTACCAGGAATGACCATTATCTAGAGACACCTTTGCCCCCAGTCATCCTGCTACTTAATTTAGTGATAACAGTGAGGCTCCTTTTGCCAACTAACTTGTTTCTCCTAAATATTGAAAGGAAGATGTGCATGGGGAACTTTTGTATTATGATATATCTGCTTTTGTATTATGAAATACTTTCATGTAGCTTAACTAGATCATGATCTAACCAAATAGCTTTGACTACACTGTATCTTCCAAAATAATTAAAAGATGAATAAATGCCTTATTTGGAGGGAAACTTGATTATGTCTGATGCTGAAGGAGAGATGGTTGTCATTGACAGACATGGAATCTTAACAGGTGAAGTCACAGTGCCTATTATACTACTGAATGTCATTATCTGATGGAGGGAAGACTGAAATAAACTTCCTGTTCATCAGGGAAAATTTCATCAGAGTTCCAATACTTGATGAATCCCATGACTTCTTGTTTTGATTAAATTGAATTAAAAAATATTTTGTTTACCATTATTTAAATGTGCTTTAAAAGTACCTATATGGGGGGGGGGGGAAGACATTCTAATGCTGAAGGACCATTTAGTCTATCAAAGGTGCACATATTTAGGGTGATAGGCATGTCAAAGTAGAAATGAGAGGTATTTTTGAGTGAAGATAATTGACTGCTACCTTAGTTGAGGGGCAACTTACTGCGGTTGCAGTCTTTGAAGTAGAATTAAATGTCTCTCCAAAGCATATTCTGTAAATAAGCCTCGGGGGTTGGAATTATTGGGTAAAATTGGGATGTATTGTGCAGGGTTTCAACCTAGGTCATCATACTAGCCTCTGAAAGTCTGAGCAGGAGAGATTGTTTATTTACTTGGGGGGTAACTGCTTCCAAGGTATTTTGAGTAGCTGAATTGAATTTCTGCAGTTAAACATACTGAAAAGTTTCATTTCCATAGTGATGCAGAGAAAACTCCAGAACAGACTTGCCAACAAAGTTTTCTAGTTCACAAGCAGGTATTCTTTATTGCAGTGCCGGGAGACAGCTCCTCCTGACGTGCCTCTCTGTATTGCCGCGCAGGCCATCCTTATCTAGTCATTTGGGCATACATACATACAAAAATGTGGTGGTGGTCTTTGAGGGTCGTTTTCTTCTTCCAACAATCTTCATAACTGCTGGCAGTCTTTGAAGCACCAGCTTAATTAACATTACAGACATCGCAATCATCCTGTCCTTCTACTTATCAGTTAGTTTAACTGCTAGTCCAGGATACTCCCCAGTAGATGTTTACTCTAGCGTGGTGGGTTCATTGACACAGCAATCATCCTGTCCCTCCACCCACCAGCCAGTTTAACTGTGCCCATCCTGAACGTCTGCTAGTCCCAGACAGTCCCCATCCCCAGGTCCTGTTTCTCTATTGTTTTTCCCGCATTTTTTTTGTACTAAGGTCATAAGGATCCAAACCTATGTCAGCTACCTTCAAGTACCAGTTATTTTCCATTACAAAGCCACCAAACCCAGCCTTTACCCAGAACTGATTACATTTGGTGCCTCTTTGTCTCAATAGCCTACTAGCACCTTTAATTTCTTATTAGTGTTTTCAAATTTCCTCCCCAAAACTGGAATTCCCTGTTTTGCTTCATTCTTCTTGACATATATTTCATCTTCTTTCAAAACTTCCTGCAGCCTTTGTTCTCCACCCATTTGTTTTCTGGCTTTATCAGACATCACAGCTAGCTTTTTTCTTCTGGTCTGTGTTCCCCCATGGCAAATCAACAGACTGCTTTGCAAAACGATCAGTAAGTAGCATTACTGCTACATCATTAACATTAGGGCTTTATCATTAGGCTGTTTTACCTTTTGTTGACCTTCAGTTATATTTATAGACTTTGTATGGTAGCTGATGAAGCATTATCTTGCTGCTCTTTTACTTGTCCTCCAGGCTTAATAGCTGTTTCCAATGGGCACTAAGTAACAGTTGGTACCTGAGCATAGAGAGGGTGGAGAAACTGTGCTCCTCTGTCCCAATGATTCTTCTCTACAGTTGTAGCTTAGTCTTAACCCACCTGCAGGTGTTATGCAGAAAAATCTAAATTAGTGTGTTGTCCAGGTTTCCTTGTTGTTCTAGAAATTAATGCAGCTCCACCCTGATAAATGACTAAAAAAAGGGGGGATGGGAGGAAGGGTTGTTGAGGGCAGGGAGGAGGGCAAAACTCTGACACTCAGTAGGCTACTGTTTCTGTGTCACAACATTGGTGAAGATGAGTGATACAGAGAATCCTCTGTAGCAAGGACTGAAGGAGTGGGGATTGAAAACTTATCAGTGTCCGCAAAGCATAAGCTGTAGTTCTTATTTGGTTGTATTCATGTTGTCAGCAAGGCAGTTTTGATATTTGAAGGTATCTGTCTGGTGCTTTTGTCTTCCTATTCTGTGGGTTTTTTTGGAAACTCTGAAATCCTGTCCTCCTTCCTCTTTTCTCAATGTAGAGAACAGTTCTTACTCTCTGTGTAGGTTTATTAAGGTCATTAATCAGCCTGGACGTACGTTTATTGAGTGAGTCTTTGCACTGTGTAGGCACAATCCATTTTTTTGAGTAAGTTAGTTTTGTGGATCTGTTCAATGGCTAATTTCAGAAGAGTGCAAGTTTGGAAGACTGACATTAATGGTAATGGTTACAATTATTGTCAGCTAATGCGTTGTTTTCCTGAGGCTTCAGAATCTATGAACTGACTGTAATTTCCTGTAAGCTACATATTAAATATTTCTGTATGCTGAAAAGGTTAGAATTCCAGTAAGACTATGTTATATGTGCACACATCAAATTGCAGTGCTACATAAGCAGTAAAACTTATTGCCACAATTAGAATTCCTAACCTAAAATTTGAAAATCCAAGTGTGATGAAGGTTTAGGAATAGTTTGGAGAGGCTGCTGCTGCTTTGCCCCTCTCTCATTGCAGAACAGCTCAAACTTAGGGGTATAACCTAACTTCGCATATTGAAAATTTGAAATATTTAAAATTGCCATCATAAGGAAGAATAAAAAGTCATAAAAAGTGTGGCCCAAAGCCAGAAAGAAGGATACTATTTGCAGATGTTGGGTTTCTCTTTAGCTTCCTTCACATTTTTCCCTCTCCTTAAATGATTTATGAGAAATTTCCATGAGTGTCAGAAATATTGTCCTCTTTGGCCAAGTTCTCCAGATGGCAGAATTATTTCTCCTTGCTCTTTTTAAAATTTTCTATTTTCATTTTTATTTCAAATTAAGTGTTCCTGTTCAGTGTTTGTGAAAAACTAGAATTGGTATTATTTTCTGAGAAGCATTTTGGAGCTGTCAATTAAATGTCTTTGGAGGAACAAATGAAATTATTAAAATGTTTTAAAGCACCAGCTTTAAAGGAAATACTTTTAATAGGTATTTTAAAACATTTAGCAGCTTTTAAAGTAGCTTTTGGGTTTATTCTGTTTTATTATTTTATTATAATTTATTTTAAGTTTTGAGGTTTGATGATATTGCTACTGTCTGAAATAGACCATTTTGGTCAATGGCAGGTAACCTTTTGAACTCTTATTACAAAAATATTACAAAAAAAAAAAAAAAGAATAAAAATTGCTCTAGCTGAAGTGGATGAAAATTCAAATATCTGTAAGGTGGAAATACAGGCAGAGTACAGAATGAGCCTCTGAGAATAAAGGTATTTGAATAATGTAGGAATCTGTTATCTATCCGTCTAAAATGATCAAAAGTAATTTTCTTAGGAAAATAAACAAAAGAGAATACTGGGTGTAGTATGTGTTACTTTCAGTGAGGTTTTTTTTTTTTTGTTTGTTTCTAGGTATGTTTCTGTAGTTCTGTTGCAGATGTATCTTTTACACAACATACGCAATCAGTGTAAATCCCATAAAAGAAACCTTCAAGTAGCTGCACCGTCTTCTGGAGCATGACACAAATGCCATGAGCCAGATATGTGAGCTGTGTCTTCACAATGAAGACACACTTTTTTCCTTTCTCAGACTTAGTGGTAGCTTCATTGTCTGTCTAGGGCCTGTGTTTGAATCAGAATAGAGCTGTCACTTTCTGATTTGCAGCTGCCTTTAAAGACTGAATTGATAATTGAATTCTTAAAAATCTGTATCCGACTTAACTATGGGGGAGAGAGATGAGTGGATGAGCACAGTGTGACAGCTCTCCTTGCTAGAGAAGGGCCTTGCTGACTAAAGAATCTTGTCTCGTATGTAAAGTTAGAAATGACACAAGTTAGCAGAAGATTATATGCAGACTTAGTTGGTGAAGTGTATACACTCAAATTTGTACTGTTGTGTGCAGTAAAATATAAATTATTTGACCTTTCCCACACACACACTACAGAATAGTGAGTTGTGTGCTCAACTACTGTAATGCAAGTGATTTACTGTCTCTGTTTAGCTTTTATTAGCTTGACTGTAGGTTGGAGTGTATGAACTAACTTGGGTATGTGTTGTGCAAAGTCATAAAAGTATTTTTTTCACCATTAGGAGTACAAAATGAGGTTTTTAATGGGAAGTCTATCTTTTTGTTATTTAATTTAATACATTGGTTTTTGCTTCATGTGGTGGTTAAAGTGCATCTGGGAATGTTTCTATTTCATCTCTCTAATATGTAAACAGAAAATAAAAATTGCCAAGCTGGCTTTTTGAGAAATAGTAATTAGGGGGTTTTATAAAGAAAAAGAATGAATATATTTCTACGTAAAAAGGCTTCAAAGTGAGTTATTTTTGCATGTGATATTTACTACTTGGTGTGTATTTACTGTCTTGCCTGTGATGGCTTTTCCTGTGGTCTTTTGGGAAAATTATTGATTTCGTTACGGACTACTGGAAAAGAAACAAGAGATTGGCTATGTAAGCACAAGAGGATTTGGCTGGTGATCCTCAGAGTGTCTTGCCTGAGATTCACTGGCTCATAAGAGAAAGGTCTTTTACATTACCAGATATTTGCTGGGATGTAGGCAGAAATTCAGGCTGGTAGCTACACTGACTTTTCCAACTCAGAGAATAGAGCTTTCTTTGAACAGCATTTATTGTGTTGAACACTGAACTGGGACATAGAATTATATAATGGTTTGGGATGGAAAGGACCTTAAGATCATCTAGTTACAACATCTCTGCCACAGGCAGGGCACCTTCCACTAGACTACGTTGCTCAAAGCCCCGTCCAACCTGGCTTTGAACACTGTGAGGTGAGGCAGCCACGACTTCTCTGGGCAACCTGTTCCAGTGCCTCGCCACCCTTCCAGTAAAGAACTTCTTCCTTAGATCTAACCTTAATCTCCTCTGTTTAAGTATAAACCCATTGCCCCTTGTCCTGTCGCTACTGTGCCTAATGAAGAGTCCCTCCCCAGCATCCTTGTAGGCCCTCTTCAGATACTGGAAGGC
>JAOEHX010050918.1:0-11206 GCA_025448015.1 Bolborhynchus lineola | reverse complement strand
AGACAGGACACTTGACCCAAACTGACCAAATAGGTATTCCATGCCACAGCATGTCATACCTAGGATGTAAAAACTGGAGGGAGGGACCTGGAAGGGTGGGATCACTGCTGGGTTGGGCTGGTTTTCAGTTGGTAGGTGGTGAGTGACTGTATTCTCTTCCCTTGTTCTTTCCCTTGTCATTATTACTACTGGCAGTAGCAGCAGTGGTTTGTGTTATACCTTCGTTACTGGACTGTTCTTATCTCAGCGCATGGGAGTTACATTCTTTCGATTCTCCTCCCCATTTCCCCAGGAGTGGTGGGGAAGAAAGCGGGGAGAGTGAGTGAGCGAACTGTGTGAATTATGGCTGGACTTAAACCATGACACCTGTAAACCCAAATACCGTCTTGCACAAGTCAGTTCTTCCCTTGCCTATGATCAAGGAGAGTTCGGTATGGCTACATGTACAGATGCACAGACACACACGGATTTCTTCACCAGCTCTCCAGAGGAGCTTGACCTGTCCAGCAGCTGGTACCTAAATCTTAGTGTCTGCTGTTGTAGGCACTCAGATCTCCCAACCCACTCACTGGCAAGATCATGCTTAAGTTCACAATCAAGCCATGCCTGCGCACCTCCACATGCAGAACAGAAATCCAGCTTACAAGCAAAAAACATTAGGAATAGAGTGCATTATTAAGACAGGACAGTTTGCAGTGACTCGTGTGAGTGTAGGGCTGTCAGAAAAACATGAAGGCAGCATTTTACACATGACCAGACAGTTTCTTCTGTCCCCTTCATTTTCCCAGGCTCATTCTTACCCTATTGTCCTCCACTCTTTCTCCATTCTTGTCTCTTAGATAATCACCTCCTTGCCTTCTTACTTCTTTCTCCAGTGTACCAGTTTTGCTAAGTCTGTTCCTGAATTTGGCACTTACACTCTCACACAGATCATCTCAACTATGTGTTGCATTACTGATATGGTTACTCAGGCACTGGTGGCTCTGCAAGATACTGTTTTCCAAAAGATCCTTTAGTCCTCTTCTCCACACATCTGTGAAGTTTGGCTGTCTTTCACATAATTTCTATTAACTATCTGTGAAATACACCAGTTCCTCAAAGCACAGGTAGTCAGACTTTGGGACAGTCCTGAAGATTGTTCACCTGCAGAACTTCACAGAGGAAACAATGAGTTCCCAATAATAACTCTTGGAAGATAAGTTTTCAGTGTAACCCCTATGTCCTGGGTTCAGCAGTAGCAGTCATTTTTCTCCTTCTTAGTAGCTGGTACAGCTCTGTGTTTTTGACTTTTGGCCTGGGAACAGTGCTGATAAGACCAATAGTTTTAGTTACGGCTTAGAATATTTGGTTTGATCAAGGACTTTCTGAGTCTCATGCTCTGTGAGGGAGGAGAGGAAGCCAGGAGGAAACAGAGACAGGACACTTGACCCAAACTGACCAAATAGGTATTCCATGCCACAGCATGTCATACCTAGGATGTAAAAACTGGGGCAGGAACCCAGAAGAGTTAGTTCATGGCTTGGTCATGAGCTGGTGAGCCATTGTATCCTCCTCCCTTGTATTTCCCTGAACATTATTATTATTGGTGGTAGGAGTAGTGACTTGTGTTATACCTTAATAGTTACTGGACTGTTCTTATCTCAACCTGTGGGAGCTACATTCTTTCAATTCTTCTCCCCATTCCCCCCCTCTCAGAGTGGGAGGGAAGAAAGAGGTGGGAGTGATGGAGTAAACTGTGTGATTTAAGGCTTAAACCATGACACCCTATCTCTTACATTCTGGACTAATGATAGAGCATGAAAAAAACCCAAAATAAAAATATAAAGACTTTAAATGAGACTGTTTTCAACAGCTTCTTATCTGATGGGGTGTAATATTGAAAAAGAATAATTCATGTTGATAGTATCTTGCCTTTGAAGTTTCCTGACTGATTGAAAAGACAGTAATCCTACTGTTGGCTTCTTCACAGTGACAGCTGGGTGAAGTCATTGTAAACACTGAAGATAACTTTCCATATGGCAAGAATTCCTAACTGTTTATTTGGTAATCAGCAGTGTATGCTCATTAGGACCCCAAGCTGCATAACCTTATTGAATGTGATTGTCTGCTTAGAAATTCTGTTGTGTTGAATTTATCTGCAATATGTTACCCATGAAAAGGGTCCAAATCCTGGTTCTTGGATTCAGACATAGATTTTGATTATCAAAGGTGGAATATTTATGTATCTGTATCTTCTTCCACACCACCCCCACTCCTGCTTCCCCATTCACTTTCAGAGATGGGATGAAAAAAGAAATGTACAGGTGCAAGCAAAAATTAGTTTGTTTCAGTTAAGCTTATCTGCAGTCAATAATCAAATAGCCTTTCCATCATTTCTGCTGCTTTCTGCTTCACTGAAGCACTCCGGTGTGGGATTTCTAGTGGTAAATTTACCAACTGAAACTCCATATTTCCCAGCTTCTTTCAACCTATCGGTCATTCCCAGGATGATATAATATACCTATATTTATGCAGACTGAATCAAGTCATAGCTTTTAATTTTTTAATATTTCATAACAAATAATTATTGAAGTGATAAGAATATCTATTCTCTAAGAAGATTAAAATATTTCAGCAGGATAAACCTTCTCAGCACTGCAACATAACTTGCTACTCTCTTTAACTAGGTTAAAATATTAGATAAAAGTATCCATTAAAAAAAAAAAAAAAACTTTTATTGAAAAAAAAAATCAGAAGCAAGATGTTAAAATTTTGGAAATGCAACTGAAAATCACTTATTTGACTTTTTAAATAACTATAATCTCTTAAAATAAATATAATTATTTATTATAATTGGTATTTTAATTTTCAGAAATATAACAGTACATCCATATTATTTTTTTCCAAAAATTAAATAGAAAATCCTTTTCTTAATATATAATATCTAGAATTTTTAATACTACATCATCAAATATAGGAATTTCACCAATCCTACAATCTGCAACCAAATCCTTCCTCTTCTGTCTCCACTAAGAGAATAAAAACTATATGAAAATTCTGCTATCTTTCTGTGAAGGCTCACAGAAAAGAATAAAGGCCAGAAGATTATTTTTCAAATTACATTCAACACACTCTAGAAAGCTTTTAAACATAACAGACTTAATTAGCAAATATTTAATCTCATTCTATGCCACATTCTATACTTAAAACCATAATTTCATCAGTTCCTTGTTTCGATGGCAGCAGAATGTTTCAGGCATTAAGGAGACTGAAGAAAAGCTACTTAGATGTTCTGCTTTATGAAGAATAATTGTGCAGCAGAAGTCATACCTTCTATTTCAACCTTTTTGCTCTTTATTAAACAAAGACTCATGGGATCTTTTTACTAGACCTGATATTATTATTCTTAGAACCACAGCAAGACTTTGTTTTTAGGGATCTTTGAAGGTCACCTAATCCAAATTCCTGCTCAAACCAGGGTCAATTTCAAAGCTCAGATCAAGCTGCTGAAGGCTTTGTGTGTCTTGAGTTCTAAAACCCTCCAAGGCCAGAGGTTTCACAGCCTAACTGGGAAACCTGCTTTCAACATTCAAAGCTTATTTCATTAATTTTCCTATTTGTTTATTCAAAATTTTCAAGCTAAACTAACAGTTAATATTTGTCCTTGTTAGTGAAAATAGTAGGAAACTGAGAACTTGTAAGCATAAAGGCTGACAGGCCTCCAAAATACCAGATTAAGGAGATTTTAAGCATGATAATCATCTGATATCTGCAAAGTTAGTGGAAAAAAGCAGTTATTTATTTCTAGCATTCAGCTGGTCTCATCTCAGATCAGCCAAGTATTTCCAAAAAGCCCTGACAGTTTCTAACTATTAACTTTGATTGCAACAAAAAGGCTGAAAATTACTAAATTAGAGATTTGGACACATTGCAGCCTCTAACATAGGACAGCACAAATCTGATTCTTGTTACTTCAGAGTATTTTATAGAATGTTTCTGTACACCAAGTTTTACCTAATCCTTAAAATTAGTCAGCAGACTGAGGCTCATTTTGAAACTTAAAGCATTCTTGGCACATAGGTATTGGCTTCCTGTATGTTCAGAAAATCTGTTTAAGCTTTGGCATAATTCACAGATGTTTAAATTCTCAAGCCAATTTCTTTTTTAATCCTTTAAATGTGTTTGAATTGGACTACATCCCGTATGTGCAGAGATCACTGAATGCGATACAAGAAAAAGGGTCAGGTTCCTTTCAGTTAGCACTTACAGAAGGAAAGGGATTACCACATTCACTGAAATATAAATACAGTGTATAGAAATACAATATTGCCTAAAAATTAGAATGCATGTTTTTTTTTTTTTAACTTAGGTAGGGTTTTGTTCATATCTCAGTGAGGTCTATAAAAAAAATCTCAAGTAGGATTAGGCTTTTTTATCTCTGCTAATGATCATGACTTACTAAAGGAACTTGGCATAAAACACTGAAGGAGAGGTCACATGAAACAATATCTCACCAATAAAGGCACCTTCTACAAGGATAATGAGGCAGTGCTATGGGTCTTGATCTCTGTTTTGGAAGTTGTTTTAATATTCTGCATTAAATGTTCAGAAAGTAATCTGTGAAAGTGCAATGAACTATACAGACTTGGGAATTACCTAAATCATATACAAACACAGATATGGTTCAATAAATATAAACAGCCATAAAAAAATAAAAGATGTGACCTCAGGTGCCATGAAGACAAGTATCCAGTCAATATCATCTCCAGTACCTACCAGGGATGAGTTTGGAAAACCCTCAACCCTTGTATTATATGTCAAGATTATAATGAGTCAAATTCTACAAGAAATACTGTTATGAAACCCAGAACCATTTAATTGATACTATTTAATTTATTGTACTTTTTAATAACCCCTTAACTTCATTTGAACTGTCTCCATTTCAATTTACCATCCACTGGGCCTTGTACAATATAGACAGCAGCAAAATACAATGCTTCAAGTCATTGCAGTTTACCAGTTCCTAGCTGCTGAAGTTGCCATTAAACAAAATGCAGGAGCATTCTCTATAGGTAATTAATTTCTGCGTTGATGTTTTCAGCAATGATAATGCTAATGCCAGAATAGGTTCAGAGTGGGTTACTTAACAAACCAGCTAACTACTTTTAACCCATATCTCTGCATTAGTCTCTAAAAACCAAACACTTTCCAATCCTCGGCATTTCTTTGACTGGTCCATATTGGAAGATTTAAAAATTCAGAAGATGGACAGTGCTGTCTGTGTAGGTCTATGTCAGTGGTTTATATTACAGTCCTTGATTTCTGTTAGGAATCTAGTATCATTGCCAAGAAGGAGACTTAGGAATATACACTTAAAATGACCTAGATGCAACAAAAGACAAGACTGAATGAAAAGAAAGAAAGGACTATTCCTTTCTTTCTCCTTCTTTTTGAATATTGCTTCAAGACACTTTAGCTACAAAGCCTACTTTCTCTGTTTTCTTTCTGTAATGTCATTATTTACTGGCTCAGCTCTTGACTCTTTGTAGATAATATTGGTACTTTAGCAGGAGTCACCTTAAGTAAGCAGGGGGAACATCTTTATTTCATGTCTCATGAATTCATCAATTAAAATGACAATTCCACTGAAAAATCAATACACAGAAAGCAAGAAACTTTAGAAATTGTCAGGGGAGCTCGGGAAAACAGACCACTCCACAGTCACAGGCTTATCTGAAAATAGCCTCCAAGAGCACACTTATCTGCACATACAGTTCTCTGTGTTCCTCCTTTTACGTCCTCATTAATTAAATAATCAACATGAATGATCACAAGCAAAATTACTCTTTCAGTACTCTTGCCAGTCTTCCTTCTTCATTTGACTTCTAAACTGAGCAATTTGGAGACTACAAAAAAACACTAAAGCTGCATAAATGTACCACCATTGGGCTTTTTAGGACCGAGTGTATTTTCAGACTGTATGTAAAGAAAGTTTGATGTGCGGCATATTGTTAGAACAAGAAAATGAAAAAGTTTACTGTGACATATAATAGGGGAATTCATAGGGCAAGTCATAGGTAGTCATCTCATTCATAAGTCACTTGCTTATGAATGAGAATGACTATAATTGCAAGTTTTTAGGACATGAAATTACTGTGGTAGTGTGATTTCATCAACATGAAATGAGTATACATAGCTTAAAACCATACAGGTAGGAACTGCACTGAAACCGAAACCACACGTAATGCCTCAAGGATCTGTATAATTCTTTTCAATGCTAGAATACTGAATCTTAATCCAAGGTGTAAATCTTACCTAATCTAATATTTCCTTTCACATTGAAGGAAATATGCAAGCAATGGTAAATTATATGTACCTAGGCATATTCAGGAAAATGTGTCTTTTCGATAGATTATTGGTTTTAAAATACAGCTTTTAAATGTATAAAATACTCCTCCTAGGAGTGCGAGTGACCAGGAGCATGGTGAATAGAGCAGGGAAACAGGCCATGGTGCATCAGTGACAGCATGGTGCAGCAGTTTGACTGAAGGGTGAACAAGGAGGGCACCTCTTTGAATTGCACTGGCCATCTGCACAGGTTGGGCATATATCCTAGCTGGTCCACTATGTGTAATGGTAGGCACTTGTCGGAGAGCAAAGGCTCCAGCTCCAAAGGAGGGTTCTGCACTGTCTACACCTGTGGTGGCTGATGCCTACACTGCTGATGCAGCAGATACAAGGAGAGACTGCAGCACAGTCCTCAGGATGTAGGAGGTACTCAGAGCTTTATTCTGGGGCAGGGACAGGTAGATCAGTCTGCAAATGGTGAGCCTTAGTGGAGGACCTCCTGTAGCAGCTGGCTGAGCTGCAGGAGGCACAGAAGAGGCTGCAAAGCCTCAAGGAGGCTGAGGAGTTCAACACCTGCATTCAAGGCAGTGGAGCCTCAGCTCACAGCTAAGCTGTTGGTAGTCTTTTTACCAGTCCTCCTGTCAAAGGGAAGGAGTATTGAAGGGCCAGTTGAATCTGGCAAATCAACAAACAGATATGGGACTGGTGCCACAGCCTGAGGTTTGGCTATGTAGACCGTGGGCCTGTCTTTGAGAAACCTGGCAGTCTGGGGCTGATGAGGTCCATCTCGGAGAAAGAGTGTCTTCAGTCATAGGCTAGGTGACTAGGGTGGAGGGGAACCTCAATTCATCCCACTCCTACCAGTCTGATGCTGGTGCCAGTAGATGTCTAGAACCTGCAGAGGATCACAGGTCAGCAATGGAGCACCTGATGAGCAACACAAAGGACTTCCAGCCACTCCAGCCAATAACCCAACATCATCATGGGACCAACTGAAGTGCCTCTATGCCAATGTGCATAGCATGGGTAAAAAGCAAGAGGTGTTGAGGTGTGCACATGCCTCCTAGGACTGAACTGTTGGAATGGAAGTAAACATGCTCTTCAGGAAAGACAGTCTGGAGAGATGAGGAGGGTGTGTCACCCTCTATGTAAGTGACCAGCTGGATTGCACAGACCTCCACCTGGGAAAGGATAAGGAGCCAAAAGGGAGCTTATGGATCAGGGTTAAAGGAAGAACAGGGGCCAGGGACATTATAGGAGGGATCTGCTACCAGCCACACAACCAAGAAGACCAAGAGGATGAAGCCCACTACAGACAGATAGTTTCAGCCTCACATTCACAAGCCTTTGACCTCATGGGGGATCTCAACCACCCTGATGTCTGTTGCAGGGACAACACTGCAGGGCACACACAATCCAGGAGATTTCTGGAATGCATTTATGATAATTTTCTTCTCTAAGTGCTAAAGGAACCAATGAGGAGGGAGGATATGCTGAACCTTGTGTTCACCAACAGGGAGTGGATGGTGGAGAATGTGAAGCTGGAGGGCAGTAGTGATCACGAAATGGTGGAGGGCTGACATGAGATCCCAGGCCCTGGGTATGGCATGGGAGGCCTGGGACAGGAACAACAGCCAGGGCTGTTGGTGCCTTTCATAATGAATGAAATAGGACATTTAACATGCAGATTCTCAATGGTTTTAACATACGAAATAGACAAGGAACTCTTCAGAGCACTAATTACTAGAGGTCCCCTAGCATTTGCTAGGTTTATCAACAAAGGTAGGCACAGCTCTGTAGCTGGACCCTTAAATTCAGTTATCTACAAGCCAACTTGACATCTAGACTACGATAACAAGCTCTATTCAACAGAATCAGTGGGATTAGAGAGCCAGTCAGCTTATTCCAAAGTAGGCACTTTTCATCTGCCTTTGGATTCTTGTATTTGTACTGACAAAACTTTTACTGAGTGTTATGAGAGATAAAAGATCTCTTCCATTTGTAGATATCTATATTAAAAACTTAAAATTCGGTTTCTAAATGCTCAGAAAAGTCTTCCGTTTAATTAATATTACTGGTTAAAAATTAAGTGTCTGCAGACTTCTAGCTTATAAGCAGTTACGCAGAACTTTTCTGTGGCACTTCAGATATCTCATCTTCCATGTGTCATCTTTCAGGCTTCAGTCCTTCTATGCTTCCAAGATCTTGTGCCTTCTACCACTGCGATGGTCAATTCTACTTGTTTACATGTACTGCTGATCTAGATAAGTAGAGGTCAAACTATTTGCTGTATGCTGATAAAAAATATTAGTCTTAAAAAAAAAAGAAAAAAAAATGTACTGAGCTTTTAAAAAAATGCCCATTAAGTTAAAAAAAAAAAAAAAAAAATAGTTGGCAGGTCTGATTCCTGTCTCATTCAAATTACCTAGGAAGATGCTGAGTTAGATTAACGTCTCTCAGTTTTTCCTATTTGTAAATACATTGTCCCAGGACCAGGAAGCACACAAATGCATAACCCAATAGGTCATGCTTTATTCTTCTCATTCTTCTGTGACTTTTTAAAAAAGTCTGCTTGAGTGACTGAAGGTTAATTCCTTCTTTCACTGTTACTGGTGAAACTACATGTATATAAATATGTATTATCTTCCTTGTAAAAGGTACTGACTTTTAACCTATAAAAGCTACCACATCAAAAACCTTTCCCCAATAATCTTGCCTTTAAACATATGATTGCCTTTGAAGTTCACTGAAACTTGCAACCTATCATGAAATGTTTCTTGCTATTTTCCGGTTTGATTAAGTGCGAGTATCAAATGAAAGCTGGATATGACTCACCATAAGGGTTCTATACAATGTTAACAATAAATAATTCCTGTCATCTTTCTTTTCATGTAGCTATTGCAGAAAATATGGCCCCCAAAGTGTAATACTTGCTATTGTGATTGCTATTAGGCAATTTTTAAAATTTATTTGTGAGTTTGTTGTTTTAAAATTTATTTGTGAGTTTGTTGATAACATTTAGAAAACAAAAAAACAGCACATTCCTTGAATTTTCATTAGACGACAAAACAAAAATTTGAGCTTTTAACTTTTTAAAGTTTACTAGCACACTTCTCAGAAAAATAGGTGTCTTAACAAGGGTGAGAACTGTGTTTCATCAAAGAACACATTATTTATTTACTCAAAGGTGTCCTCTGACTTACAATCTATGTGCTTTGTGAATTCAAATTGCACTATTACAGCTAGTTGCCTGGTACTGCTTGCTCTCTGGAGGATAAAAGAATATGTGAGTGCATAGCCACATATTCCTTACCTGTTTTTTTTATATATATGTATATAAATATATATAAATATATATATTCATAATGTCTATTGAACTAATTTTTATTAATGTCACGATACAGTGTTACCTGTTACTATATTGCTTATTGTTGTATTATTATTATTCCTGCTTAATTGAGAGGTAGGATTTAAATTTTCTTATTTTTTTATCAAAACTTCTGTTTACTACTTTTTTTTTACAGAAGTTAAAATGGTCTAACTTAAACGGAGTAGAAAGTCCACTTTATAATTCATATACCATTTCTTATTTTCCTCCAGAACTTCCCCGATGACTGATAGCCCTATACTAAGGACTTTATTAAAATCAGATAAATCAGGTCTACTCTTTCCCATTTGTCAATAAAGTAACAAGACTCAATTTTTGTCCAATTAAAAAAATGCTTGTTTAACATAGCACCTTCTAACTTAAATTTCATGTTAGTACAATTTCTACTTATTTTTCTTAAGTATAAAATAATGCTATCAGCTGATTCCTCATTTATGCCTCCCTACCAGACTCTGGAAAACTGTAACAATGTCTTTGGGTCAAGTGAATTCCCTACTTGTACTCTGCTTCAATCACAGATTAAATTAATCTGCTTCTTTTTCTTATGCACTAAGTTCACCATAACCGTATTTGTACAGAAAGCAAACACTAATACATAGGCTGGACAAGAGCTTTAAACTAATGAATCTACATGTAAGATTTTCTTCTTTAATTTGCTATTACAACACTCATTTTGCTTCTCCAGTCACACCACAATTCCTGATGAGCAGGCAGTGATTTCATGAACAGCATTTTTGTAAAGCTTGAATTCTGGAGGGTATTTTGTCTCTAATTTGAATACTTTTGTATATTTCAATAATTTACATTGCATCAGTCACTTAGAGTTGCTTTTCCTTTTCATAGTTCCCTTTTCACTATTGAATGGGATACAATATTTTGAACAGTCAGGGAACGCGTTAATTGATTTTTAGTATTTAGAAAGGTTGGAAATCAGGCCTGGAAGGTATAGGTCTGTTTTCATATTGTGTTAGACATATTTTGTACTGTTATTTATTGAATATACTTTTCTTCTTTAATATGATGCCATAAGACTTCAGCTTAGAGCATATTAACACAGTAAAATCTCAAAAAATTCACAATGTGTACTCAGCTCTACATCAGCCTAAAATATTGTTGCAAAACACACTTAGATACAAAACGAAACTCTTGCTAGCAACTTGGACAAAAGCCCTTTGTCAAATAAGCTTAGTACAGTAGTCAGACCAAAGTATGACAGAGACATTCAAATTCATTCCTCTCAATTAATTGCAAAGCCCTAAGATGAATTAAAGATTCCATATAAATAAAATCCCAGTCTGTGTAGGAAATAAAAGGCACTTTTCGAGGCAAAATATGCTTAACATATATTTGTGTAAACATATATGTGGTATCATACGTGATTCTTTCATAGGAGGAAGACATGAAAGAAAACAATACTGCAATAAAAAAACACACAGCTAATCACAGTATAATACATTTGGACAAAGCCTTTAATGAATATTGTAGAATCAT
>JAOEHX010050916.1:0-14931 GCA_025448015.1 Bolborhynchus lineola | reverse complement strand
AGGAAGGAAGGAAGGAAGGAAGGAAGGAAGGAAGGAAGGAAGGAAGGAAGGAAGGAAGGAAGGAAGGAAGGAAGGGAAAGAAAGGAAGGCAAGAAAGGAAGGCAAGAAAGGAAGGGAGGATGGGAGGGAGGAAGTGAGGAAGAGAGAAAGGGAGGAAGGGAGAAATGAGGAGAGGAGTCTTGCTACAACTCCACTGAGCCCAAAACACCAGCCACACAAGTTGAAGTCATATTACTCCATCAGGAAGTCGTTCCTACTGCTTCTCAAGCAAAAAAAGTCATTCAGAGCTGTGTTCAAAAGCTTACAGTAGGTTCCAGACTTTGGGGGAAAATATCAGAGTTCTCCCTTCTCCACATGTTTTCTACTTCTGTTTGTACTTATAAAGGGACTTCTTTTCAGGTAAAAAAACCAAAAATCCTTTTTCTATATAAAGGCATATGTAGAGCAAAAGAAACTGTAGAATTAAGAAACCTATAAAAATTGCTTGCCCTGTTCAATTTTAATATGTTAACTTAAAAGCTTGAGTAGCAAAAGGTGTTGGCAGCGGCAGCTCTTCATCAATTAAAGTTCATTCTCTGTGAGATTTCCAACTATGAAGCGTAGGAAAGTGAAACTCACCAGACTCGATTCACTTAATAATTCTAAAGGAGAAAAAGTACCAGGAAATAACAGAAAAAGGGAATAAAAAAAGCGCTTTGTCTAAAGCTTTCAAAATGCAAATAAAATATATTAGAATTGCTCATTTGCCTGAGCATGGAAAGCAGAAGTACTAATGATCAAACAGATAAAAAAATGGGGCAGGAGAAGGATGATGATAAACACTGTTTAACATGTGTCTCTCTAATGGGTTAGACTTTGGCAGAGACGAGTGAAACACAAATTTTATTGGTAGTTGGTAGCACTTTTGTGTTCAGAAAACAACTTAATCCAAGGAATTTAAACTGCAAATATACTTAGAAGTTTTTCTTTTTATAGGTACACTTTATGCATCTCACAAAAAAAGCTCTGAAACTGCAGAATTATAAGTACTGTGCTCTTAATCTTTTGTAATCCCTGGAAGAGATGAATATATATACCTGCATAATAATAAACATAACTGCATATGCTCAAGTGTGCATACAAAAACCAGGATTTTATAAGTCCTTTTAAAAGGCCTACTTCAGTCTGATCAAAAGATAACCTTGCTGGGCATGTAAGTATGCAATTATTACATATATTAGATGTTTTAAGGTAGGTCAACAGGAACTCTTCCTCTTTTTGTCCTTTAAAAAGCATGTTTGTCATTTTGCTTCCCTCCTGCTTCATGCAGAGAATATATTTTTCTCTATGCTTGAACTGTCTATTTTGAAATAAGAACTATAAAGACTTGAAGGATCTACATGAAGACTTGAAGACCTATAAAGACTTCAAGGATCAGTGGCTTGTCTCATATAACAGCAGCTTGCCAGAATTGTCCTAACTCATATCACCATGGTTCACAGCCCTAATATGAACATATCCCTCCAAAATCCTTTAATTGTAACCCATTATCCATTTACCCACCACCAGCAGATTGTTCCTGGAAACTTCTGATTGAATCCTCAGTAAAGAGGCTTGTAGTTCCTCGTAGGTGCCTACAAATGAATCTTCCTCTTTAGTATGGAACCAGAGGTCTCAGCATCATTTCTGTTTCTATCTAGTGTCTAGAACAAAGGTGGCTTTATTCGAAATGGGCAGCAAATACTCAGGTAGGTCTGCCAAAGCCAGGAGAGTTGCTTTCGAATTAAGGTGCTTGGCAGCATAATCTGGCATTTTAATCCAATCCTGAAAAATATCCACCAACAAAAACCAACCCCCCATTACAAGCCACTGGAAAGCCAAACTCCAGTGAACCACTAGTGAATTAGTGTACCAACACTGAACACATCAAGTTTTCAGTTCATACTTCCGTTTCTCTTGTCTTCCACATGTTCTTAAACACTGTGCTAAACAAACATGAATAGTGACTGATGCAAAGACTTGTAAACTGTCTTTGAACTACCACAGGAACAGGTTGCCCAGAAAGGTAGTAGATACCCCATCCCTGGAGACAGTCAATGTCAGGTTCACCTGGGCTCTGGGCAACCTCCTCTACTTGAAGATGTCCCTTCTCATTGCAATAGAGGTTGGACTAGATGACTTTCTAAGGTCCTTTCCAAGCCAAACTATGCTATGTTTCTATGATTCAGGCAGGAAGGGGGTACAACCTGGATCTGGCAATGCAGGATTTAGCCGCAGTCAGAAAGGTCACCCAATAAACAAAATGAATCCACATGGCTCCCTGTTGCTGGTATAGTACTGCTACTGGCTTCTTCCCTACTTGCTTACAAGTTAGCTAGAGGGTTCCTCTGTTTACTGTGGTTTAGATGTAGTGTAAACAGTGAAAGTAAATGCTGAGTATAAGACAAAATATAAGCTAAAAATTTGCCCAGTGTTGCCAGTCAGATTCCAATTAATACATTCAACCAAAACAATTTCATTTGCTTTGCTACCTTCTTTTCTGGTACTTCCAAGCAGCATAAACGTAACATTCCAAATAAAATCTAAATACAGAGATATTGCCATTTCCACAAAATGCAAAAAACTTTGATATTTCCCCAAATCTCAGAAGTTTGACTAGAATTACAGTTCAATTTAAATCTAACCATCTCACTTCAGGACTGTTCTGTCTGCCAAAGGAAAATGAAAAGCCCCCTTTTAGCACAAGTAAACATTTGTTGTATTTTTCAAATGCTTAGGTAAGTGGAGGAAAAGAAATTCTTGTTAGATGCCAAATCATCTGATAAACAGCTGTTTATTACCACTTCTATACCATATACCCTGGAACTTTTCAGTGCTGAAAGTTGTAATTTTGTTAGAACAATGAGTGGTTTTCATTGTGAAAGCCTTGCACATATCACATGAAATCATTTTACTTAATAAAATTTATTCCCACTAAGCGTAAGAAATATACTTACTGGAGGTGCTATAAATTTATATAGGGAAGATCCCCTCAGTGCTAGAAACTTTGGTGTGTACATTCGATCCTGAAGGGAGTCTTGTTCTCGTTCTTCCGTCCAGCCCATGTAGACTATCTGACAGAAAAATCAATAGAGTTGACAAATATCTCAGATATTTTCTACAAATTAATTGCAAATATTCCACAAAAGTAAGATGATGTCTGTCAAATTTTACATAGCTACTAACCTAGAACCACTGACACGATATGGTATACTGGCAGTTTGCTTACAATCATTTAGTTGTATAAAGGATGGCTGTTACGACAATCCAAAAACATCAGAACAAATATTTATTGTACTAGCAACAATAAAATAGCTAAACCACATGCTCAGTGGATGTTAAATGTCTATTATTATCATTAAAAGCTCCCTGAAGTAATTCTACATATTTGCTGCCAGATTATGTCAGAGGAATTTAATGCAAGTGAAGTGTAAGGAACCACTAGGCAGGAATACAAAATAAAGCAAGTGTTGTTACATTGCAATGCAGACACAGCCTCCACATATAAATCCACTATTATACATTAAAGAATATGACCTGACAAATTTTATTTCAAAAAAATGTCAAGCTTTATTTTTAGCCTTCTGAAAAATCCCTGTGTAGGCATTTTGAATATTCTTGCTAAGGAATAGGAAATTAACAGACTGTTTTCAGACACTGTTTTGAACAGACTTCATCTACAGCTAAGAAATAACCAGAATGCTGTTGACTTTTGCCACTACTTGAACATCATCTGACAGAGATGTATGAATTAGAACTTACTCAAACCCATTTAAGGATCTAATTCCCTACCTATCCATCTATTAAGCTGGAGTAATTTAAAATCAGATCCTTAAAGTGAAACGGTATGAGTCACCACTAAGCCAAATTCTGGAGAACATCTGAACAGGGAGTAGACACATAGTGCAACTTCTGATTTATAATCATGCCATTAGTAAGAAAATAAAATTTCCAGTGTGCAATGATACGCTAGTTATGGAAAATAGATCAACCCATATTTCATGCAGTGCTGCTAATGGAATAAGTTTATTTTTAAATCTCTTTGTGAAATTGATGTCTAATTTAACTAGGCATAGGGCATTCTCTATCTCTAAAAGTCAGTAATGAACATACAAGGAAAAAAATTTTGGAAAAAAATAACTACAACCATATTAACAGTCAATGAGTTAGTAAATTGGTATAATGGTATAAGGGTACCTAAATGGTACAAATGTACTTAAAAAGAATGTTTGTACTGTCTGTTTTAGCCTTTGAGATTTTGAATGCTACATACTTTTGAAAAAGTGCTTTACACAAGTTTATTTCATTACTGTTAGGAAAAGGATTTTCATCAACAGGTTTCCATGGAAGAATGTTTTTGTTTGTTTGGTTGGTTTGTTGTTTTTTTTTTTTTTTTTTTTGTTATATTTCTTTTTCTGTTAGATCTATTGTAACACATTGTACCAATTGCAACAATTAATGGCTTTCTCAAATCCCCATGTATGAATTACAACACTCCATCACAGTTTATGAGATATGTTATGGTCTATAAACAGAGACAGGGAGAAGGCTCATTCGTCTAACACTTACACAGAAACCTCAATGTTTAATTATTTTGCCAAAAGCAAACACTAACATCTTAATATAGTCTCAGGTCTAATTAATAACAAGTGTTTAAATATCTGCTTGTTTGGTGAATAAACAAGTGTATAAAAGTCAGAAAGAAGACAGATCTGTACCATACTCAAGAATCAAGCAGAGTACTCAACAGTATATTGTAATACAACAACTAAAAAGCCACTTTCTTTGAATCTCATTCATTCCTGAATGAAGATATAGTCAGGAAAAAACAAAAAAAAAAAAAAACACAACAAAAAAAAATCCAAAAAAAACCCAAACCTGACTGATACAGTAAGAGAAGTTTTAAATTATTTCAATTTAACATTTATTCCCTTGTTTCTGTGGTTTCGTATGTTATTCAATATAGGACAAGTATGTATGTTCATCACTCTGACTTGGCAGGAATCTGTAGAGCTTCATGACTGAAAGGCGCTACGCAGAAGAGCAAACTGAGTATAAAACAAACGTACAAAATTTTGGCACATTTCCAAATGAATGACCTCTACCTTCTAGGAATTTAGATATTTATGCTTTTAAGTAAATCAAACTGTATTGATTTGATTCCATCTTGATCTGTTTCATTAAAATCAGACACACAGTAAGATATCATCTTGCCTGATATTATTTAGTATCACTGTAGCACTGTATGCAATCTGTTTTCAGCTAGTGTTTTTCACATTTCTCCTATGACTCCTGCAAGTCACTCATGCTGTGCAGATGTATTGATATTTCAAATTTGATTGCCTTAATATTAAAGCAGCCATGAAATTTAAGGCAATTGCTCCTTTAGATATTTCTCCCTTGTCTCTGTAGGTCATGAGGAGAAATTAGATTGATTTTTCAGACAACCTGCTGTACCAAGACTTTATTAACAAAAAAAAACATTTCTTCTTCAGAATAAATACCTACTATTAAACATACAGAAAAACTGTTAGGCAAAGGTTGTATGATTATAACTAGGAACACTTCCAAAGTTGTTTGAGTACATGCGCATATTCACGTGTGGATTAAAATAGAATCTGGAAAACAAGGTAAAACTGAACAATACTTGATAAGTGTTTTACTTATGTGTTCCTAAAGTGGTCTCAGTTTATCTAAACACACATGTGAAATTATAAAAAAATATTATTTTTACACAATGAAGCTCCAGAACTCCTCAAAAGCTCTCAGTTAAGAGTTAAAATAGATGCCACATTCTTGAGGCATTTAAGTTACTGGTAAATATTTTGACTTCCAAAAAAGCTTTGACTATGAACAACATCAAGAAAATTATTTCTTTGGAAAGTAATCTTAACTTTCCAAAGGTCATGCATAAACATGTATTGAAATAGTGGATGAAGATGAAATTTCACAAGTTTCCAAGACATGTGAGCTTTGGAACATATTTTAATAATGTACATATGGACTTGGCCCAGAATATGAAGTGTCATGAGAGTCTATCTGAAATGTTTAAAACTACATATATATGACAAATGAAGATAAATGTGAATCACAACTAGAGAGTGCATAGCATGCCCTTTTGTAAGTTTAAAAAACAGTTTAGGTTTTTAATCTTAAAAAAGTTTATGAGAGTCCCTATAAACTGCTGACTATTATCAACAAAGGTGGCAGAGGTGGAGAAAACAGATTTTACTTGTGATAGCATTCCACTTAAAAGATACTTTTTGCAGTCCTGGTTTCTAACTTACCTGAAACAGCAAAATCAAATGGTGACACAAATTAGGTAACTTAGTGGCTGCTGATTCAGTAACAAAGATTCGATAAATTACAGTTTATGAGTTAAATCTTGTACTGTTTAAAAAAATCTGTATCTAAATGGTAACTGAAAAGGTCATTCTTCAGTCAAAAATTCATAATCTCCCAATTTAGTAGGTACAGAGACATCCTAATAAAGCAAGATAAATTGACATAAATTCCCATATTTAATATCTGTCCCACAGATTACTAAAATGATTTAAATGGCTTTGACTTTCAGAGAGGCTTCTCCAAAGTTTTTATACAAATTTTAGTATACTTTAGGAAGAACAGCAAGATAAAAATACAAGAAAATTTACCCAAAATGAAATGTAAGATGTATGTGACATTAAATGAGTGAAGTGAATCAAAGATCAGAATGGATGCACTGATAGCTTTTTATTTTGGAAATCTCATATTCACACTCATGAGAAACAGAACTGCAGGGCAACAGGACAAACATGAAGGCAACTGAGTAAGTCATACAACACGGAGGAAAAATTATGAAGGATGAGGAACTAAGATAATGCTCTCTATCATTGTTTTAATATTGTTTTCTCTGTATTATGGCCTCAAAATTCATTACAGTCAATTGTTAGCAGAAAATAATAAAACCACAATAAAACCAACTAAAAGTGTGATTGTAATGCAATCACTGGCAAAACCAGTTCTGCTTACAAAAGGTTTAGGATTTTTATGCTGAGAAGGAGTTTTTTTCAAAGTTGACAGAAGAACAAATCATACATAATTTTGAGTAAACTCTACTAAAATGTTTCTGTATTGTATCTATAATCACAATGTCTATTATCCTTTTTCTCAGGTCTGTGAAGAGCCTGGTAATCTTTCCACATATTTTTTTTTAATTCCTGTGAATTGTTTTCTATATTGACAAATTCCGCTAAACCAAAGCAGTATCCATATGAAAAATAACCTCAGAGAAACAGAAGACAAATGGCTACGAAAGGTTATTTTATACATATTTCAGATTAGATTTAAAATAATTCAAAGCCTCACTTGTTTCACTATGTTTTGTGAAAAATAAACATCAGTAATGGTCAGTATTTTCTAGCAAACAACACCATGAAATTATTAATAGCAGAGGAACAGCTTTGGACAATATCCTCTTTCACTTTTATGTCTAAACTGCAAAATTTAGAAATTCAGAATTTTTGTTTGAGTTATGGATGGATATTGTCCGCCACAGCCCTTTCTAGTGCATCTTGCTTGACCAGGGGCTGGGCAAGATGACCTCCAGAGGTTTCTTATTGCCTCAACCATTCTGTGATTCTGTGAAATAAGAAAAATTATGAACATAAAAACCAGCTTGCAAAACAGTTTTCCCTCACAGTTTTCCTCTGGTTTATTTTCTCTTTCTATCCTATGTGCTTTAGGGCTATCACTGACAAAGATGATTTTCATATTTTTGACCCACCTACATGTAATATTCAATATCTAAGCATTTCACTTATTATTGGAGATTATAAAAATGATTACAGGAGATATAAAATTACACATTTATTGTATCACATGCAGATTAATTTCCCTCTGGGAAACAACTCATGTTGTCAAGTTGTTGCCGGACCAAGGCTAAGTATAGGTCTTCTATTTGGTTTTGTCCTGTTCTGTTTTTTAAACTGCCACACAAAAATAAGGAAATTATTCAGGGTCTTACAGTAAAGAGTACCAGGGAAAACAGAAAATACTTCTTAGTTATCAAAGATGAGTTTTTCCTTACGCTCCGGATAACTGAAAACTGATAAATACAGGGTACATTTGCTTTCTTAGCATACAGTATCATAATCAGACTGAAAACAGTGTTTAGGGTAACAAAACTTGCCTGAACCTCTGCAGATAACTCTCCAACATTAACAACACTGTTTGAAAAATTTGCATTACAGTTTACATCACACCCAACGTCATCCCATGAGAAATCTTATCACCTGACTGGTGAAATCTACCAGATCTTATTTGGGACTATATTGCCTCCTTCATGCCTTCACTTTCTTCACAGATTTGAAAACTGATGGCTACTTGTGGATAAAGGACAGCTTTCTAAACAGGTGAAGATCTGTGTTTTGCTTCTGCATTTTTCTTGCAATCTTCTTGCTAGAATCTACTAATCCAGAGCAACATTTTGCCTCATCCATTCGGTCTTCTACCCAGTGTTAATAGCTACAGTTTATTGCAAATCACTCATTTTATTTCTAAGTACCTGTTCATTTAAATACATTCTCCTAAAGACAAAGTCAATTTGAACATTTATTGGGCAACTATGTGCCTTTGTCAAAGTGCCAACATTAAATGTTGCTGGGTTTTGCCTCGCTTAAATTATTCAAGTCAATGAACAATTACATGTATTTAAAATTCATTACAATTTGAATTAATTCATTTTAATAGTGGTGATTAGCATTTAGAAAGCATAGCATTCCTATGTTAAGACTTAATCCAAGAAAGAACTCATGCAGCTGTTTTTACAAAGATAGATTTGGATGCAAACTGCAGAATTAGATATCAATCTATATTAAATTCGGGGAATTTGTGTGTGAAATTACTGGAAGGAATCATTGAATGGCTTGGGTTGGAAAGGACCTTAAGATTTTTCTAGTTCTATACCCTCACACTAGACCGTGCCACCCAAGGCAGAATATTGACTAGGTAGTTTAAAAAAAAAATAAAAAAAATAAAAATCAACTAGCGTAGTGAGGCAGTGGTAAACCCCTGAATTGCACAAGGGATGAGGTCATTTTACATGGGATTGAGTCAATATTTTCCTGGTTAATAGGTATGGTAGCAAGATAATGAAAAAATATATCTTGTATTATCTAGAGCAATCTGCATTCCTCACTTTAATAAGCCTCCTTTCTTCTTGTAGGGACTTCTTTTGTCTACTTGCCACATAACTTACCTTCAGAGCAATTCAGGACGTCCTTGGGATGTGCTACATTCATTTGGCTACCAGGTTTATCACTGAGGACTCTCAGTCCCGCTGCCATCATAGGCATTTTACAGCCTACATGAGAAACTTCAGACATTCTTTGACATTCAAGAGAGCAGCTTTCAGCAAACTCTTTGATAACGGGCAGGTATCATACACATACTGACTGAAATGACTACATATCACAGTCATTATTCCCTCTTCTTTTGCTGCTGTGTAACTGCAACCAGCAGGATTCTGTTTGCTGGTTTTGTTTTGGTTTTGGTTTTGTTTTCTTCTTTATTTGGAAAAAAAAACCCATCTTTGCTATATGGTCATATTTGAATTCCTGCCTGACCATTTTTTACCTTCTAAATTCACAAGCAGGCACAAGGAGGGCTGTAAATTTTAATCCAGGATAAAAATTCTTAGAATTTTCAGGGTTTAAACATGTAACAGTGCAATACAGAAAGCTCAACACTCAGGTGGCCAGAAAGTAAACATCATCTATTCTAAAGCCCAGTAGCTTGACTGTGTTTAGGATTCATCTTTTGATTAATGACTTTTTTCCTGCTTTTATAAATGTACACAGTATTAATGTAACATATTTCTTAGGCTCTAAAATATAAATGGGTCAAACAAAAAAATATTTCAGATCATCAAGCTGGAGGGCATGATTTCTCCTTTCTGGTGAACAGTGTGACACATTCATCTTTGTCACCTCAGGTTAGACAACCAAAACATGCTGAATGAAAGAAAAAAAATCAGAGTATTATAAGTCACAAGACAGTGTCTTTCAGACTTTTGATGGTGCCACTGAGCAAACAACTGACATAATTATCTTTCTCAGGTACCAGTGTGAGTGAAGCACTTACAGAAACATGTATTACCATTCTTAACTCACCCCAGGAGTAGTTTTCAATTAGATTTTGATGACTGATTCCAGATGTTGTTTTGATTTCCATTTCTGTTTCTCAGAAAAGGACTGGTAAGCAGAACTTGGATAGGACTAGTGTAGTTTAGGCTATCTGTCTGTCTCTTGAGATCACAGTACTCATGTAGTGGCTTTGCTCATATCCTGGAAGCCCACTAAACATCTGCTTACTGAGCTTCATCCAAAGGGGAAGGTAACAATAAAAGAGGAAGAAACCCAAACGACTAAATATACAGAAAATACAGATGATGGGTAATAGGTTAGACTTGTTTGAAATTAATTTTAGTAATGCATGTTTTGAGTTTGCATAACGTTAGAATTACATTTCTATAGAATTAGACGTTTACACTTCAAACTGTTCACAAAGCCAGAATTAAACTTCAAATGCTCAGTGCATGCTTAAAGCTGGCTTTTAAGTCTCTGGTGGTGCTGCTTGTGCAGCAAAGTAAACATCTGTCAGAAATCCCTTTTTTGGTAAAAATGAATTCGTAAGATCCAACTTCAAAACCTTTTTATACCTTTTTGAGATTTCAGTTTGAACTATTCAAAAAATTAGCAGTGCAGAGATATATGTAAGTATACAGAAGCCTGTTTGGACTTAAAATATTGTATTTAAATACTGAAACCAACATGGGAATTCTAGGGAATAATTCTGGGTGACAACTATTAGGGAGCCAAATTTTCAGATTCCATTCTTAGTCATTTAAATGCCAATACTTATAAATGGATGAAAACAGCTATTATTTGGAATAGCTACTCCAAATATATTACTGTATATCTTTAGAAAACATCTTTTGCTATTTATACTGAGAAACAATTATTTTCTGTACAATCTGATTATCAAGCTTAAAGTGTTGTCAATGTTTTCTCAGGGCTCTCGGAAAACACAATTACCACTTACATTCTCCCAGATCAATAAACATAAATAAAATCTTAAAAAAAAATTGCATAAATTTAGACTAGAATTTCACTGCCTTCTAGAAATTAATTATTTTTTTTAAGCAGGCAATGAATGTAACTGAAACAAGAAAAATGTCAAAAAGAGGCAAAAATTTGTTCTCAAAAGTACCAACAAGTAAGTTTTCTGCATAACTTCACAGGTTTTCACCTTTCATAATCATGCTCAGTTCATGAATTATTTCGAATGAACAGAGTGTGACTGAAGAAGCAGGGGTAGTGACATGCTCAAACTTCAGTATTAGACACTAAGGCTCTGTATCCACAGAGGGTTCCACAGAGGGACAGGCAGGCTACTTCACCCACATGGAAGACAGCATAAAAAATCTGCTGTGGGTGCCATCTGTATGGCTGAAGGAGAGATCCTGATGGAATAATTCAAGGCCCTTTGAAGAGTGGATAATGGCCCTCAGAAACATTATTAAACAACTGATCAATGTAAACTCATAATTAATATCTAGCTGGAAATCTCTCCTGTCAGAGATCTTTTCTTCAAGGCCTTTTCGCATAGTCTCAGAGGTCTGAATCCTATTTGTATACTCTTCTTCTCCACTGTTGGGTTGATTTTGAAAGGCAGCCTGCTTCAGCAGGAGGGGAAGGAGAGGATGCCATATTATTTCGCTTACCACTGCTAGGGCAGGCTCATGGGAGCAATATGTTGGAGTGACTAGTGACTATTGCTTCTATTAAGCAAGTACCATAAATAGTAGGGTTTTAAACAAATCATGGGAAGTAGCATGACTTCTGGCTGTATATTTACAGCAAGTTGGTAGAAACTGTGCAATATTGCATCTTAATCCTGGTGGACTTCAGGGTACTCTGAACATGCCAGTTGGATTGAATAACTCTGGACACTCAGCACTTACACACACCACCAGATCTTTCAGGTAGAGACCTGTTTTAGTGAAAGCAGCTGTGTGTCTGTCTAGACCTTGATCAGAAGTTCCTGGCCACAGCATTGCCTATATTCTGCTTCAGGACTTTTGACCTCTCCAGACCTGCACTATTTTCCAGAATCATTCTTTGTAAGTAAATGTGGATGTCTTTTCTAGTTCTAAACCCAGCATTACTGAGAGATACTCCAACAAGGAAAACATCTATTATTTAATAAATACATAAATACTGTTAAAGGTCTCAGCTCCTGAGAATAGTTTATCTATTTGCTGCTGTTAAATTTCTATTTGCTGTGTCATAAATTATGATGGACTTAATAACTTGCTTCCCAAAACAGTAAGACTGAATGCAAAAGTTCTCTAAATCGTACAAGATATAACAGACACTGATCACTAAACAGTGCCTCCTTCCAGGAAATGTAACTGTTTAAAAGGACAAAAAAAAGTGTCCTCTTACTATGATGTTCTAGCAGACGTTTCTCCATTCACAGTTAACTACATTTTTAATATTTTTTCCATTAATTTTATTGTCAGATTTTCTTCAGAAATTTTCAGTGATTAATACTTCATGGGTTTTGGTTTTGGTTTTCCTTCTTCACTTGTAGGTAACCCATAAATTGTATTATTTCATACATCAACTATTTTATGAAATTAAGGTAGCAACTGTATCATGTATGTACCATGGACTATTATTGTGATAAAAGGGAAAAGATCCTCATCTATGGTCCACAGAATTATGTTTAGCCAGTTACTAGAACTTCGAGAAACTAAATACTTTCCCCTTTCACAGGGTATAATATGAAGCACTAATCACCTGCATAGATGTACAACAATTGAATGAGAAAAAAATGAAATACCTATTCACAGCTCCTCTTGAAGTAAACTGTAATTAAAAATACTTTCTTTCAGCCTTTTCAGTCCCACATGCTTCTTCAATAGAAGATCTACAGTTAAAGCACATGCTTCATTGATTCCAATTAATTTATTTAGATGATACAATTCCCCAAGGAATGCTGTGTGTATAGGATTACTGAACACCATTCTAATCTACTAAATTAATGTTATTCTTGGGAACTTTTACGTTCACTTGATGCAATAAAAGAGACATTATAATAAAGAACTGCAATGTTGCAGTATTTTTATTTCTATACTCAGCCTTCAATAAAAATTCCAAAATAGCCAGACAGAACAAATACTTATCTGGTAAGCCATGGATATCAATGATTCTGGATTTAAGGTGAGGTTAGAGGAAAGAACAGTCTTTCTCATACCTAATCTTTTCAAGTATAACTGTAAATAAAAAAAAACCAAAACACAAACACAAGCCCAACAAAAAAAAAACCAAAACAAAACCATGACCTATAGATTTTGTGGACATGGTGATTCAATTTCTCTCCTTTTCTTATTTCTTCTCTTCATTACCATTTTCAGGAACTTGTCAGAGCAGAGTGGTATAGGATATATGCATCATTCAAGGCATCTATTTCTAAACAAGGATGCTGGAATTTATTTCCTGTCCTCCCACTTTGTTGTTCTGTTTGGATAGTAGCTAAAAATCATGCCCAGCAGTAAAATACATAAAAAGGACGCAAGAATTTATTCTATTGGAATAAAAAAATAAAAACATATGCTACTTATGTTTCCAGTCCCAGACATCACAAATATCCAACTCCACCCCAAAGCCTGTCTTTTAAATCACAAGTATCCCTTTAAATGTCCTATTCATGGTACATGTCTTAAGTTTTTTGGTAAGTGGCAAAATATCACATATAAATTTAATTATCTTATGCATATGAACAGAACACAGGGATAAAGTGATGTAACAAAAGCAGTACCTTCAGCTGCTGTTTAAATTCAGTGATTTGTCAATGTCTAACCTCATCATAGGTACAGAATTATGCTTCTGGGAAGAGCTGTATTTGTTAAATTTTGTCTTTATTAAAGCTTTATGACAAATTAGAAAGCAATGATTCTTCAGTCTAAATCTGAGGGTGGAGGGGTCTAGCTTGGAACAACCCTGGGCGCCTACAAGCAGGGTCAGGTTTATGACAAAATGTTAAGATCACATTGCTGCAAAAAGTAGCATGTGAAGGGAAAGCCCTTATAATAGCAACCTAGCAATTATGGCACTCACAAATTCAACGTGTCAAACTTTTATCTTTCATCTTCTAACCTAACTATCAAGATAAAATTCAAGGCATACAGCTCCTTCTGGAAGACACGCAAGGCCTGTGGGATCAGAAAGAGCTTAATTTAAAACCTGAGAGGAGCCAAAAGCTAGACTAAAGATCTGGTAAAAGCATGTTAATCTGGAAAGCAGTAGATCAAGCTGTCCACATGCTGGTTGAATATATTCAAGATATGACTGTCCCTCAAAAATAGGCATAAACATATTCTTTCATATGTGTATTTGCCCATTTATCTGTCTTGCCTAAATATCTATTGTGCTAGCTAGCTATTTAGTGAAAAAAAAATCCATCAATTTATTAGAGTATTTGTGGAAGCATTATGACCTTTGAACCTGACATTTGACTCAGACCCCTAAACCACAAAGATGGAAGGGCTATCAGATTTGTTCATGTGAGATGTACGACGTAGAACTACACACCAGCTGTTTTGGATCTTATCTTGATGTTTCTTCATTCTTCAGGAACCAAGTGGGTAACAGCTGCACATTGCACCACTTCCCCACAAATTCCTAAATCCTGTTTATAATCTACCCTTGAAAGGTCACTAAAGTATGTACAATATCTAGTAACACCTCTTCCAGAATGAGAAAATAAATCACATTTGTTTATCTGTTTATCAATGTAGTATTCCACTTAGTAACATCTAATTATGAGAAATACCTGTTCATTTTACTAGATTGCAAATGCCTACAG
>JAOEHX010050914.1:26164-36673 GCA_025448015.1 Bolborhynchus lineola | reverse complement strand
CTCTTTTCTTGTTTCATGAATTAGTGCCATTCAAACAGAACTAGAGGAAATTAATTGCACATGGTGTTAAACTGCAGGAGGCCAGCTCAAAGAATTTCCATTTTTATTTTAAAACACCAGCCTCCCAATCAGCGTAGCTGGAGCTCACTGCATTTGAAATCCAGTTTCATAACTATCTGATAACACTCAATCTGAAAAATTGCTGGCGTATCTGTTAAGTTATGGGACTAATTTATGAAGGTCTTTCAAAACATGAAATAATCTACAGAACCTTCCTGGTTTTAATAGTACTATAGTAAATGGCTTTTAAGCAGAATTTTTCTAATTTCTGCTAACTACATCCCATAATACTGATTTTTTTCATCTTTTTTCATTGTTGACAGAAGAATTCAGGAAAAACTAACAATAAAAGTAGGCAAAGGAAACCCAAAGCAGTTCCTGAAATACTAAGTAAATGACTGTATTTTCCCTGGATCTAACAGCTGGTTTCTGTTGGGTAGCACTTCTCTGTGTCTAAGCTCAGTAACTGTGATGCACAGTGACACACTGTCTTCAGATGGAACTCTGAGAGAAAGGGAAGGTTGTAAATGCCTCTTGGAAGTGCAATCACCAATACTTCCAGAGTGTCTGTGAACGAACATTGTTCCACAAAGCTTCACCTCCAAGCATCACATGTGCCCGGGCATCTCTGCATCATCTCTGCTCCTCTGAGATCCAGCTTCACCCTCTGGTTCAGCATGTCTGGCTCCATGCAAGCTCTGTCCAAAGAATGACCATACTCTTAATTTCATGGTTAGAGGCATAGATACCTACAACAGTTGGCCTGGACACCTTCATATAGCTGGGTAGAGACACAACTAGAGTGCTGGGTCCACTTCTGGTTTTCCCAGGACAAGATTGACGTGGACACACTGGAGCAAATCTGGTGAAGGACCACAAAGATGATTAAGGGACTGGCACATCTGTCAATTAGTAGAAGCTGAGAGAGCTGGGACTAGGGAAGAGTTGTGGGAGATCTTATCCATGTGTAAAAATAGCCAGTGGAAGGATTTAAAGAATAAACAAAGCCCTGCTTTGAGGAGATGGCTTGGACTAACTGATCTCCAGAGGTCCCCAACAATTTCAGGCATTCTGTGATTAAGTATGCCATGAGATAGTTCTGAAGTCCAGCCTGGGAAATTAATCTTCTCTATGGCACTATTTTACCACACTTTTCTTTCCTCCTACAAGTGGAAGTAGCAAAATATCTTTTCTTAGAGTCAACTGAAATGAATCTTGAGTGTGCAAGATGGATTTCTGGAATCACTGGAAATCTAGAGGACAGAGCAAAAGTTGTTCTATGGAAGAACACTCTTTCTGATGTACTATGCCTATTCATGAAAATAAATATTTTATTATATTTGTAGCTCTTGCACTCAGAGTAGCATTTTAAGGAATAAGAATACAATTTTTAAGATACTTTTTTAATATAAAGAGCACTATCTCAAATATATACATATGCAAATGGGTGTTTTTCTACCCATTCACATTCAGCAGCACTCCATAAATGTTCCTTTCATCTAATTAAAGAATAGTGAAGTTTGTCAAGAGTGGGTGTAACACCGTTCAACATGTATAATGACTGCTCAGGCTGCAGTATTTTCTTTTAAGTGTGTACATCTGATCTTCCAGTTTTGGGTTTGCTTTTTGAGGGTGTGGGAGCTTGTTTGCACTAGGAGTGCTTTTTATATCCTGTATTTCCAATGCAAATGTTTTCCACAATCCAGTTTAAATATTTCATCTTGTACTGAATATATATGGAGTATTGTTTACCTCAAAATATGTGATTAGTTATAAATAAAATAAACACAGGGCATGTCATGAAGCTACTTTGAGGCAAAAATATGAAAAGGAATGTGTACATCTATTTCTTTAAAAAGACTTCAACAGTGTTTCTACCTCAACATAAGTTTGCTTCCTTGTACTTTGAAGTCAGAAAACTGCAGCTGTTAAAAACTGAAACATCATAAGACAATATAAGGAAAAAATATTTTCCATACAGAAGAGGTCGCTTGAATTTTTCAAATCATCTGGATGAAAGCAACCAAGCAGGGATTTATAAAGTCTGGTGTCACAGTTCTATCTGCTGTGTTTCTACTACTGAAAAGATGACATATGCACTTCCTAAGTTGCATTTAATTTCAGTGTAAAATATCACTCTTAAAGCTTCACACAGATTGGAGCGAAGCAGGAACAGGGATAAAATATGTCAGGAAAACATCAGGGGAAATACATTCTCTGTTGTTATTGGTATCAGCTGTTGGCAGTGTGAAACTCTCAGGGGATGATATACCCTCAAGGTCTTATTCTGTATTATTAAGCACAACACACAGGTACATTACTTACACTGTCTTCAACACACACCGTGTGGTGTTCGAATACCAATTAGCATTCTACATTAAGCAGAGAGCATCCTGGGGCTGCCTGTATTTAATTATTTTAGTGCGCCATTCTGTCTGATTATACATCTAGCTGTTCAATTTACCTTGTGACATATTCTGTATGAAATGGTTAGTGAAGGTGATCTTCAAATTAAACACCATCCTTGTGGGTAACACTATCATAATGTGAATGACAGAAGCACATTTCATAATCTCCTATGTGACCATCCTCTTTTGGCAGTGTCATGGCTTAAGCCCAGCCGTAACTCAGAACCACGCAGCTGCTCTCTCACCATGACACCCCACTCCCAGAGGGATGGGGAGGAGAATCAAAAGAATGTAACTCCCAGGGGTTGAGATAAGAACAGTCCAGTAACTAAGGTACAACACAAACCACTGCTGCTACCACCAATAATAACAGTGATAAGGGCAGTAACAAGGGAAGAGAACACAACTGCTCACCACTCACCAACAGGTACCCAGTCCGACTGAGCAGTAATCTAACCCTCCCGGGTCCCTGCCCCCGTTTTATATAGTGGGCATGACATGCTGTGGTATGTAATAACTCTTTGGTCAGTTTGGGTCAGGTGTCCTGTCTCTGCTTCCTCACGGCTTCCCCTCCTCCCTGGCAGAACATACAATTCTGAAAGTCCTTGGTCAGGGTAAATATTATTGAGCAGCAACTGAAACCATTGGTGTTATCAGCCCTGTTCTCAGGCCGAAAGTCAAAACTACAGCACTGCATCAGCTACTAAGAAGAAGAAAAAATGACTGCAACTGCCGAACCCAGGACAAGCAGGCATACTTCTGAATACTCACATTTTTTTTGTGCCATTTCTGTATTCCTCTTCTCATGTCTCCTCAACTGGGTCTTTGTTCATTTGGAGGCTTCTGGGTTTACTTTTCCTGCTTTTAAATCCCAAACTGTTCATGTAGAGTACCAGTGCATCTTCTCCGTTACCTCTCACAGGACAGATACATGAGGATCAGTTTAGCACCTCTGAAGCATTGGCTTCAGCTTTAGTGGGTTAGATTGATTACAGATGTATCAGGCTACACTGACCTCCGGTTTTGCCCTTGTGTTGGGTGTATAACACCTGTGACACACTAGTGGATCAGAGCTACTGCTGCATATCGGCATATGCAGAAAATAATACTGAGAAAGTGAATGAGAAAAGCTTTATGGAACAATACTACAGATGAATTAGGCTCCTCTTGCTTAGAAGAACTATAATCTTCAATTAGACATGATCTCCACATTAACCTAATAAATTCCTTTCCATAAAGGAGTTTTGCATGTAACTTGAAAATATTCTAAACAGCTGGCAGGGAAATATGTCAGTGCTCAGGAGCACCTCTGAAAGATGGTTCTTAAGGGCATGTCTCCACTGACATTAAACTTAATGATCCTGTGCTCAAAGCAAGATGAACATGGTACAGCTGCATCAGATGCCAGCATCACTGACCTGTACTGTAGTGGGAACTGAAGGGGACCACAGAAGATGGGTTCAGGTCAACCTCCTCTGAGCATTGGAACATTTCTCCAGTTCATCCAAATTTGTGGGAACATTATAATTCCAGAAAAACTTGTCTTGGTTCCTTTCTGTCACCTTCCCAACAACTCTCCCTCCACTGGCAGGCTGGTTATGCAGCTACAGGTCCTGGAGCCCCTAGATTCCAAAGCCTAGCAACATGGAGCATCAGTAAGTACATCCTATATTCCTTGGGGAATGCAGCCAGCATTGTCACTGTGTAAATCCCATATTCCTGGGGGAATTCCAAATGCCTGGAGAACAATTTTTAATTCAACAGTGGAACACTTTTTGCAAGAAAGAACATTTTTGATTTATTTTTCTTAAAATTGAATGTTATAGATGTAATTTCCACAAAAGAAATAAGGTTTTAATCTCTTCTCCTCTCCCTTTCACACACATAGATACACACTGAGTTTAAAAATAGAATTTTGGGGAAGACAGCAACTTTACAACACTGAATATATGGCCTGAGAAAGTGAGTTCTGTCAGATCGAGTATTAGGTGTTCACTAAGGTCCACTCTTTTCATCTAGTAAAATCTTTCCTCTACTACCAAAGCAGGCAATGAACAAACCAACCACCCACACTACAGAGAATAATGCTTAGGTGGCATAAACTGTTGTAAACATAGAGATCTTATGGTTAAAGGAAGATAATGTTGTTATATGATTGGTCATCATTGCAAAAAAAAGAATGTAGTAATGAAAAGTGTCCACAGACCAGTCTTGTCAGGGTAATATTTGGTTTCCATTTCTTATAAAAGCAAAATCCCTATTTTTTAAAAAAAATTTGCTATATCATCAAAATTTATTTACCTCCCCCCCTAATTTTCCCCATTTTGCTTTATTCACTTTTAATTTTTATTTTATAAAAGTGCATTTCTAGTGGCAATTAAAAGAATCCTAAGGCTTCTTGAATGAAGGTTTTGGCTAAAAGTTGTAGAAAACATAACGAAAAAATAAAATCCTCAAAACAGATTCACTTAATTTTTTGCAAATATAAATGCTTTCAAATCTTGTCCTGAAATATTTCCATGCTTTGGCCTCTTTTAGTGATGATAATAGCCAGATGTGTATCAGCTCTTCATTTAACTCACATTAAACCATTCCAGTAGACTTCCTTGTACTGTCTCCTTTTTCGTGCTTTGGTGGAAAAACAGGGATACAGGAATACAAATAACTATAGGAAATACAATACAGCTACAAACACTTGTTGGCCAGCTGCTTGAGATGTCTCTCATCAGACACATGAAAGCTGGTTCAAGGTGGCAGCCCTCTTCCACTGGCAGCAGGTACTTGTCCTACCATGATTCATTTGGGGATCAGGCAATTCTCCCTTAGCTTTTCTTCAGCCTAAACTTTCTATAAGTGTTTCTCACTAAACTTGAAAGATTACAAAAAAAAATTAAGTTGCATTGTACAGTTTCTGTCCTTAATTTCTAATTCAGTTTTTTTTTTAGCATTTTTCTCCTTTGACCACTGTCAGTCTTCATTTGCTTCTACTTCTGAGCCATTTTCAGCATGTTCACTCCAGAAACACAAGCTCAATATCGTTTCAGTTGAACATAAAAAAACCCAGCATAGTTACATCTGACTTGAAACTAGGACCCTGCTTCCCCAGCAACAGGAGCTGTAGCTGAAATGAGAGCTGCAAGAGAAGTAATTCAACAAAGAGTTCTGAGCTTCGAGCAAGACACAATGTCCTTTTTCACCTCTTTGACTCTTTAAGCTTTTCTATTACACTCAGAGCTTTCCCCAGCTTGCCAGGGCATTTATATTTTACAGATTTTCCCACAGTGAGTAATGTCTTCACTGAGGACATTTAACTTTAACTTGCAAATGGAGACTTGTTATTTTTATTATTCTGCAAAAGCCTTTTGTCCACTTTATTTAGCATCACAAGCTTTTGCCTACAGTGAATTCCACTAGCACTGCAACCAAAGTATCACGGCCAACAACTAGCATTATACATGAGCCTCAAATAAGCCTGTGGACTAAGCCATGCAAAGAATCAGTGAGTGATGCTCTTCCCTCTGTTGTTTGCCAGAAGTATTTAAAAGCTGTGCCAGAGCATTTTTCACTTAAACACTATAAATATAGCTCTTTGAACATGTTCTGTTGTTGATTTGAAATTTAAACATTTCATTTAGCTTCCCATTAAAAACAAAAAACATCTCACAGGCTCCTCTGAAATGTAACATGCTCTGAGGCAGCTTTCCATTGTGAGGGAGAGTAACAGCTAAAGGAGAAGGATTTTCTTTCTGTTATTTTCTAAACTGAGATTTGGAAATTATTTTAAATGGCATTGTTTACTGTAGTGAATAAGTAAGAGCACTAAAAGGATGGTTCTGCATTCAATGTACTCTTGCAACCTCTGCTTTAATGGCTTTTTTTCTGAATCACTGAAATGAAAGACAGGATTGCTACTGATTGAAAAATGAGTGGTACCATGCACTAAAAGCCTGTCCCAAAGCCTGCTGAAGCAGTTGGAAAGCCTTACACCAACAATGATGGCAAAAGAGACATGCCTCTTTGAATCATTGTGGAAATACATCTAGAGAAGGGCACTGAAATCTGCTGGTGAGGTCCTCAAAGGGGATGAAGGTCTGCTTATCTCCAAACAGTGGAGGAAAAGCCAGGGCAGCAAGAGAATTTGGATCAAGGCCACAAGGCAGAACAAAGACCTCTGCCAGGTTTGCCTTTCTGCTGTGGTGCATATTGTGTGTTCCAGAGTGCTTTCCCTCTTTTTCCTAAAACATAAATAAGCTACATTGAAAATATTGGGGTGGTTTTGTACTGAAAAAATTCAAAATCCTGCATCTTCTGTTTTCTCCTTCAAAACAGAGCTATCACCATTTGAAATCCCCATCTTAAGGAGTAGACAGGAATTTCTTAGATATAATAGTCTCCTTCTCAAAATGGGTGCTCACTTTGGCTGCTGTGATTTGCCCAATTTCCCTATTCCCAAAACAATTTATACATCTATCTTGTCTGCCAAGATCCAGTGAATGAGCAACTTCTTATGCTTTAATGAGTACAAACGAAATTAAAACCCTACATGCTGCATCATGTTTCAAATTATATCATGAGCATAGACTGCATTTTTCTGCATTGGGAACACTTCTGCTAACTCAAACGCAGATTCTGGTGAATTTAAGTTGTGGTGATAGGAACTCAAGCAGGAAATAGTGTAGGAAAATTACTATTTAAAATAAAAGAATGCGAGACTGCATAAGTCACCAAGTAAGAATTGTTTTCTTTAATAAGTAGCTCACTAGCAAGTACTAGTGAACAATGAAACCATGCGTATCTGTGTTTCCTGTTGAAAATAAAGATAGGATTTAGGATATTCTTGCTATTCCAGTTACAACGCTTCAGAATGGAATTTCTGAAGATGAACTCAACTAAATTTGAGATACCTAAAAAGCCTCTATGCCAGTTACCACTTCTCAGACAAATATTTCTTTCATCTGCAATTCAGAAAGAGCCCTTGGAATGACAAAAAAAAAATTCTTATAGTGTTTTACTAATTACAGAATGATATGGAAAGTGTTTTACACAGCACTGCTGTGTTGCTTCAGTCCAGACAAAACTAGAAAGCCTTTCAACAACATTTTCCACAGAAATGGGTCAGACCAATGACCACAGTAACAGAGTTGATATGGAGAAGGAAAGCTCATGCACCCCAAAATGAATGGAAAGCATTCATTTTAAAGTAGAAGATGCTAACTTGGTTTGAAAAATTGGTTTCTTCACTTGCAGGTTCAAGAACACCTATGCCTAACTGCTCCTGTACATAGCTGTAAGAACAAATGTAACTATTTCCCATGTGTAAATAGTATCATGAGCTCAGACTATCTTGGCAATTGCCAGTTCTTGCAGTTGAGCCATTGCCATGGACATACCTGCTCAGGGTCCTGAGAAGCTGAGCTCAGTCCTCACAGTTAGACCCAATGCTGAAATTTGCTTGGCCCTGTTTATTTTAAAGGTCAAAGTATTTTCATCTCTGATTAAAGCAAGAGAAGGAAAAGGGAGAAAGGTAGAGGGGAACTGGTGGTAGATATCCCTTGTGTTTTACAGTCTTTTTTTTCTAATACAGACTGGACTGATGATGGCAGGAGCATGAAGTCTTGAGAACTAGTGCTTTGCATACATATTCTTTAATAAATTGCTCAGATGGACTAAATGTATACAAATGCTTAAAAACATTTTTGAGCATCCAGTCTATGAGACAAAACGTATTCAATCCCAAATATTCTGGCGCACACTGTGGCTGTCATTAGCAGTGACATTTCTATTCATGCAAAATAACATGCAATCATCCAGTCAAATCTAACCTGCTTACCCTCCTGTACAGTTTTCTTCTGCCAAGGAGCTAAACCCTAAATGATAGCTCCCCTACGCCGCAGTGCTGGAAACACTGTGTTTTTAAACAGCCAGACCTGGCGAATCCAACCATTCAGATTAACAGAGCACATGACTCACTGCCTTGAATATAAGCATCCATCAGAGGAAGTCCTCATTTGAGAGCAAGTCATGGGCCGAGAAATCCCATAGGCGCAGGGTCACCTGCGTGACTCCCTGGCGGGGTCAGAGGCAGGAGGCAGCAGCGTGGGGCACTGGGCACACCTTTCGCTGCTCCCCCCTGCAGCAGCTGTCATGGGAATGATCAGCTGCCTATTACATGCATGCATGCACTTCCCTGCCTCAGAGCACCCAGCCGTAATGTGCTCTGCTCACAGGGAAACATTTATATCCCTAGTTTGGCGCAGAAGGGCAGTACCCCCTTGCCAGCAGCCCCTGCAACCGCCAGGCAATTAATGGAGTAATTTTCCCCTGCTTTGTTGAGGGCAGTGGGGAGAGAAGGGCAAAATCTGCACCATCAGTAGCAAATTTATTGCTGGATGAACAGAGAAGCACAACCAGCCCTTAGGGATTACTATGTTCACATGAGCGTCAACAGACCAGGGTCCACCAGGCTCCCTAGTCATCCCAAGCAGTGGAGAAAAGTGTTTTCTTCACTAGCTGCTTCCTCAGAGTAGCAAAATGATGCCTATTCCTCTACTTCCCCCCCCCCCCATGACCTCCTTAGCAGTAATTCATGCCATATAAAGAGGAGGGGGCCTTTCAGGGGTAGTGTGCTCTTTGCAGTAACCTTATGAGACAGAGCTGTTAAGAGGATGCAGCGTCCACAGAGGCCCCCGATAATGAATTACAACTAAGAAAAAATGGCTTGAGTGGGAACTTATTTGGAAGGCAGTGAAAGGGGGATATTCCTTTCCTCAGTGAACTGAGATGTCCTGGGGGCCTATGAAACTTTGAAAAGTAATCCCTTTTCATAAAGCAATGCTGCCTAACTCAAATCAAAAGCAGATATAGGTGTACAGTAACACAGATCTACCCTCCAAAAGACATGGCCTGAAAGCAGAAAACGGAGATCAAAGAAATCAACTGGGCATCTCCAGTGGCAGGCAAGCACCCTGCTAGGTATCTGCTGTCATGAAGTGTACTGGATGGTGACCATACATAGTAGGTTAAGGCCCATAAACTATCTTTAGTGTAGGAAATTGGACAGAACATGCTTAAACTGCAAAACCAGATGATATTTATGCTACTACAAGCTCTCTTTGCACAATCTACCCCCCCCTTTTTTTTTTAAAGCAGAGCCATTTTGTTGGCCTTTTAAGTATAAGAAAAATATGGCCAGGAATGTACCTTGTACTTCCTGGATGATAGAACTTCGACCTTTCCAAGAATGTGTAATCATTTGATTCATAATCCTGTATTTACCATTTGATTTAAATTGCATCAACACGAGCAGTATCCATGTTCAACTGACAGCTTTCTCTTTCCATGTATAGTTTTAAAATCAAGCAAAACTTCCCAGGCCTTGTTCACATGTTCCTATTGACTTCAGGGGAAGAGTAATCATTTTCCTTACCCGAGAGCTGGCTTTCAAGATATTCTGTACTGTAGCTATGAGGCAAAGACAAGGCAAAAATTGTATCAGTCCTCCAATGTATCCTATGCTACACAACAGTTGTTAAAGTTTTGATTTTCAGCTGTAAATTCAAAGTTTAAAAAATATAACATTTGTCTTTAGGGGAATGAAGTACATAAGCGATAGAGTGACTATTTCTGCACTCTTTTCTCAATGATCACAATCCCAGCTCTGCTGATTTCAGTGATCTTCAGGAGCTCTGAGTTAACAAACCAGCATACTCCTCCACTCAAGAGCTCAAATTTGGTGAGAAGGAAAAATTGTGATCTTGGCTTCCCTTTAATTTTTTTGCTGTTCATTCGGAGCCAGAAGAACGAACAGAGCAGCAGACTCAGAGCCCAGAGAAACATGTGGTTTCTGTCTACCACGATAAGTGACATACCAGTCATGGCCTGTTCTTATCACCTTTGCAATTTGAAGGTTTTGATTTTGGTTCAAATGAATTTCTGGGTTTTGTAGGATAAGTGCTGGACCAGCTCTCCAGGGTGCCAATCTTATCTTAGTTTGCATGTGTAGCAAACATAAGCTTTACAGACCTTTATCTGTAGAATGGGG
>JAOEHX010050914.1:0-26154 GCA_025448015.1 Bolborhynchus lineola | reverse complement strand
AAATTAATTTCTGGTTTTTGTTGGTTGGTTCCCCCCCCCCCCCTCCTTCCAGTTGCTCAAAAGTGGTTAGCAAATCCTGCTGTTACAGCAAAGCATATGGGGCCACATGTTCTGGGGTCTGATCCTGGAGTCAGGGACTTAACCAGGTGCTGCTTGAAGTTATCATTTATGTAATAGGCACAGCTGTTTTGCGTGGATGATTTTGATAAAACTTCAGGGTTGCTGAATTTTTTAATCAGGAACCAGATAGAGATTTTGCTTATGGGGCACTGAGAAGCTCTGGCCAAGTGGAGGTTTCCTGTGGTCCCCCAGTTCTATGGACTGGTCCCAGAACCAGCACAGGACACTCTTAAAGGGGTCAGTGGCCACTGTTATAAATGGCCAGCCTGTAGTTGGAGATTCCCTAGTTCAGATTTCTTTGGCCTGCAAAATCTGCAATCCAGACTGCCACAACGTCCTCCAGCCCATCTGGGAATGGGCAAATCAGAAAAGAGCAAGAAAAGATGTTTTTGGAGATCAAGTCTTGCCCCTTGCTTCTTGGTGCTCCCAGCACTCTTCTGCTTCAATTCAGGTAAAGCAAACCAAGCAAAGTCCCAAACCCTCCCAAGGCATTTCAGGGACAGAGAACACTTTAGCGTCCACAAGCTGCCTCTCATTGCACAGTGATCTTTAGGAAGGGAAATAAGAGGCAGACCATGGCTGCTTCTGGCTTGGTTCCCAACTTTTGCCTTTGTGCACTGGAGCATAGACATTAGTGCAGCAGAACATTCCCTTTCGTATTCCTGGTCTTGAAGAAATCATAGCTTCCCTTGAAGAAATAATTGCTTCCATGGAAAACCTCCCCATGCAGACTTATTGCCTAATGTTATCAAGACAGGGAAAGCTTCAAATATTTACAACCCAAATTCGCTATCTATTCAACAAACACACTGGAAAATACTGATACAAATATTAGCAATTACTGTTTGAAGACTCTTCAACAGGGAAAGAAATGTATCTTAAAATTGAAATTTTTTCAAAACCAGTTTTACAGAAGTGTAGAGAAAGATAAATGTCAGTTATATTTTCTTAAAAAGATCTTTACCCTGCCCTAAAACCAACCTCATGTGGCTACACATATCCAAAGAAGTCTTGACTACATATATGACCCATTTGAATTCTGCTAATGGGTTTGAACGTGATATTTTTAGCAGTTCCCAACCTCAGGTTCAGAGCTGAAGGTTTTAGGACCTATAAATAGATCTCAGGCTGCAAAATCTGGGCTTGGAGTCTGTGATATTAGAAAAGTAATTTACACAATTTGCACCTGGGCCAACAATCATATTCTGAAGGTCATCTCTCCTTTCCCTCATTTCTAACATTCTGAAGAAAAGGGGGGGTTCTAACTTACAGTGTAATTTGGGAAGGTTTGACCCCAGGTGACACTTGCTAGGTACTGTTAAAGAGCAAACGGAGCAGGAAAGCAGAAACGGTTTGTTGCACAAAATGGTGATTCTGTGCTAAACTTCATAGGTTGGAATAAGTATGTTGAAAGTCTGGACAAAAATGTGACAAGAAGCCAGTTTAAATACAAGCACATAGGTGTGATATGTTCTAAGGGCCAGGTGTGACTTGGGAGCCTGGCAGCTCTGTGCACATCGTAAATTTGACATCATGGATGAAAAGAGACAGGCTAACAAAGATTACCAATAATAAAGTCATGAAAAGATATGGCTCACAGTGTTACTACTCCTATGAGACACGGCGGACAAATCCACTATGAAGGGTTACTTGTGCAAAAGGCAAGTGCATTATTTCTGGCATAGCCATGAGCAGTTTATAAATACACTTATTTTGTCTTGGTACATCATGACTTCTAAGAATTTGCCTTGCAATGACCAGCTCTGAATTATGCTATATCCTCCTGCCTATGTGTATGGGGAAGATATTAAAATACAGAAAACAATAATAATCTTTCTCCTCCTTTTTTGCAATTGGGTGCTGTTATTATAATTTGCTTTTAAAGAGGCTCTAAGTACAAACACAACCTTCAGGATCATGAAGAAAAACACATTCATCTGTGAAAATATATTTGGCAGGCATATATTTTTAAAATGCAGTGGCTTACAACCAGACCAAGTGGTACTGACAGCAGTAGGGCTCCACAGGCAGAAAACCAATGCAAATTCAGCTGTACAAATCCTCATTTTCTTTGCCAGTCATAGAAAAATGATGCACCATTCACCATTGTTAGCTCCCTGACAAAAAAATCCCTGATAGGATGAGGGCATGAGAAGCTGAAGGTATATCTGAGAGGAACATCTGTTTCTCGTGGCTATATTTCCTATGAAAAGCATTATAAAAATAAAAATTGCATGTGCACAGTGTGTGCATTTTCACTTTCCCCCCTATTAGCCTTGCTAAGCTAAGAAAGACAGCTATTTAGGTTCTCTTCATAGTCAGTGGATGATAAGTAAGTGCCTAGAAGATGCTGGAGGAATTGTCCTCCGCAGGTGATTTTCCAGACTGCAGAGGGAGCTTAGATAACCTGTAAGAGGAGGAATGTACATAATAGTCAGCCAAAGACAGCAAAGTCAGCTCAGAGAGGTTTGGCTGGTATTCTGGTTGTACGCACAAATAACCAAGTGCACACAGATGACTAGAAGATCTTCCAGATGTCTAGAAGAGCCTTTTGCTGCAACATTTCTCTATGTATACAGCTGAGTTCAAAAAAAAATTACTAAAAATAACTATGAATTTATTAAAATCTTTGATTATACTGTATCTTTTTTTTAGTGTCTGCAGAGGAATAGAAAACCTTAAATCTATTTAATGAAAAGCTATTTAAAGTTGGATACATAGGAAAATATAATTAATTTTAATAAAAACTGTAGTGACTTTAATATAGCACAGAGTCCAAAATCAAGAATGTTAGTTAGACTAAGTATATACAGCTCTACCATAGCACAAAATTCAAAAAGTGCTTTTTGAGTGAGTATTAATTTATAAGTCATCATAGCTCTAAATATATATATTTAACTGAATATGTATTATCCATATGCAGTATGACTAGCATGAGAAAATGAATTCCAGAAAGTCACTATGTGGTGCACTTCTAAAAGGACCACATTAAGGAAAAAATACAGAGTTCTTCCTTTGTCTTCATCCGTGGGCCCTGTGTGGTGTGACCACATGCAGGTCAGGCAGCAGGATTATGAACATGCAACACTTGCTTGCTTGGGCTGGGTCACGCAGGCGTCTGTGGAAGGGGATGGAAAGGACTCTGAGGTCTGCTGGCAGTGCTATAGGTCAGAGTGGTCTTTCTGATTGTAGTGTCCGAAGAATCAGGGCCCAGTATTTGGAGAGGAAGGATGGCTTTAATTTTTGAGTGTGTGTACCAAGAAGAAAAAACCCAACCACCCATCACACTTGATATATCTGTGCACACCGAGCTCTTTTTTTTTGCAGACTGCTTTTTCATGCTTCAGAAATTCCTGTTCTTTATAAATGCCATTCCTTTCTACATGATCTTAAATTCCTTTTTGGCCATCTTCTAGTTTTATAATGCAAAGCAATGTTTGGTGACTGTTTCACATCACTAAGTATATTTCATTTGACACTTCTTTTTCTCTGCAGTTCCTTAGATGCTTAAACATGTTGATCTCTCCCTCCCAGTATTCTCTGCTTAATGCTCTTTTCTGCTCCTTCCTGGAGCTTCCTTAATTGCTGCATTTGGCTATTTGTTGCATTAAAAAAACAAAGCTTTGGCTTACCAATTTACAGCACTTCCATTGTCCCATGTTGTAGGTATTGTCCACAGCTTTCTTTCTTCAAAGATAAACAGGGTGAAATTAAAACATGTCTCTTTATCAGACAGTGATGTGATTTCCTTAAGCATGGCTATTCTGCATAAACTTTCCCAGGGGTCATCACCAGCTTCAAAGGATTTCTTAATAAGCACAGAAAAAAGTCTGTCTGGGTTCAGTTCCTGTCATGTTGGAAAAAGATGTGATCAGTGCTGGATTCATGAAGCAATATTTGCTTTTAGGTTAAAGATGTGTTTAGATTGGAAGTAATTTCTCTTCAGTCCATGAATAGTGGACAACAAACACTACTGTTACTGTGAGTTATTTGGAAGAAGTCTGAATTTAGGCAATACCTAGGAAAAAGGATTTGATTCACAAGTGGACAAGCCCAATCCTACTAATAATCAGCATTATTCATGTTAAACTTCAATCCTTTGAAACAAAAGCAGTGGTTTCCTCAAGCATCTAAAGTGTGGCTCCCTCAGACAGATTGCAGTGCAGAGGCAGGAGCTGGAAACTGGAAGCTAAGCCTGTTCTTAAACTGCAAGCCTGAGACGGAGTGAAGCAGTGGAAGTTTGCCCAAAGATGTGAATTAGCTCCTGGGCCACAACTCTGGTCAAAATTCTTAGGAAGGCCTGGGACTCCATTGTCCCAGCCCCAGCAAGGAGTGCTGCAGGGATGGGAAGAGGAGGAGATAGGGGAACAAAGACAGTGCTACAGCAAACTCAGCTGTTTCATTTTTTTTAATGGAACTTACTTTAATGGAGGGAAGTTAAAAATCCCACAAAAGCCTGCTTCCCCTGGGTGGGTGCACCGCTCAGTGGGCTGCTGTGGGTGGGCTGCCCTGCACACATGGAATGGAGCACACTTGCACCCAACCACAGTTCATTTTACATTACAAGATGCAGCTAAAAAACAGCCCATGGGCCAGGATATGGCTCTGCTACTTGCTAATGCTGGGCAGCCACTGCAATGCTGGGGGAAAGTGGGGTTTGGGGAGCCCTGGCTTCATTGCAGTCTGGGGTGAGCTGGAAGCTACATCCAGGGAAAGGGTCACAGCCAGGAAGAACTTGGGCAGAACTGGGGAGTGGACACTACTCCTTACACCTGGTGTTCAGATTCACTTGCTTGAGACAACATCAAGACCAGGTTTCCCTCTTCAGTTGTCCCTACAGTGCTGCAAAGCTGGACTGCATGGGCAGACCTTAGCTTGCGGCTGCTTGCTTATGTAGGATGCTGAGAATGCCCCATAAACCGCTTCAAGTAGAGGGGCTGTGATTGCCAGGCAGAGGATAGCATGGTGTGAGAATGCTTTTTTCTAGGCGGGTTTAGTAGGCTTGCTGTCTGTGCTGTGTCCTCCTATACCATTGTTTACCATTGTATTTTCTTTAATATATCATAATATAATTTAATACAATATATTATAATAATATAAATTCCTAAAAAGTCTCCTACTGTTGCCCCAGTTGTTTGAAAGTATACTCTGCAAAATCCAAGAATGCCTTGAAAAACAACAAAACCAAATTTTAAGCCAAAAGTTTTACCTCTTAGTTCTAAGTTACCTGTTTTGGTTGCAGTCATCCATCCATATGCAATCATTCTGGTCAAAAACCCCTTGTGGGTCAGTTTTCTTTGCTTGTTCCTCAAAAATTTCTGTATTAGTTATTAGACAGGACCCAGCAACTCATTCTGGTCTTTTTCTGATTGTCTGTGTAGATCACCATGATTTAAGCAGCTTTGATGGTGATTCGTCAATAGTAGATTACTTTTATTACATCATGAAGTGGGAATACACTCCCCTGTCCATATGTACAATTATAGTTTATCTTCAGTTAAATTTGCTTGGCTGCTGGGACTCCACTTCTGTTACTTTGATTCTGTGGTGTTTAAGATAAAAATTAACTCCATTTGCACTCCCTATTATTAACTCCTTAAATTTAAGGGTAAGTGAAAGGAAGCTGTGCTTGCATCTCAACAGTGGCATTTTATCCAAGTCCTTCAGTTGCAGAAAAGATGGCTCTAGAATATGTTTGTATGAACTTGTATGGATCATTTGAAAATATTAGTATCCTACATTTAAAAATATACACCTAAATTCTTCCCATGTGAAACCATCCTCTGGAAAAATATAAGGCAATTTTTACATACTTAGTTAATATTTTTAATCATATTTCTAAGTTTCTCTAACATTAACATCAACCACATGTCACTTATGCAGCCCATTTTTATTTTAATTTAGTGCCTGCATATCAGATGGGTAATGTACAGCTGGACTAAGCATAACATTTTCTTTGAAATGCATAAGGAGCTATTATCCAGTAAGAAATGCACTTGGCTTCAGAGGAGCAGAACTTTTCCAAAGGCAAAGAAACCACTGCACTAGTTAAACTTGAGACCTAGAGAAGAATGGGATTCCTACCAGAGTATTAGACCTCACACAAGGGTTAGGATCCCAGTGAGAGGTTCTTTATGGCTGACAATCTACTGTATACTACTAAAATACTCAAGAAAAGATACAGCCAATTATTTGCAGCTTTTGCTTGGTGACTGCCCAGGTATTAGGCAATCTCTTACACACCAGTTTAGGGATCTGTCATATTTTTGCTTACAGTCAACTGAGTCCTGAGCAGATGCATGTGCTAAGCTCTCTGCCTTAGTGCTTCCATACAAAAGGCTTTTAAATTAAAGTAAAAATTCATTTCAACAGCAAGGTTATGTTTTCCCTTGAGGTTTCTAACACTGTTCACTCTCATTTCTAAGGATGTTTCCGCCTTCATGGTAAAAGCTTTCCTTTTTGTTATCCTTGCAGCCCTTGTTAGATTGAATAAGTCAAGGTGCTAGTGCCTTTGTGTTCCTGAAGGGCTCGATCCCACAGCCCTTGTGCATGGCTGTCTAAGGCAGCAGAACTGGGTGTTAGAGGGGCCACAGGTAAAATGAGAGAGAAAAAGGAAAGACAAGCTGTTTATTTGTCTGCAATTTGTTTGTTGTCACCTACAGCTTCCTCTTACTGAGTTGATGCCTTTGTTTATAAAGCAATAAAGGCTTCTCTGGGAGAACAAAATACTTGCTCCATTTTGCTCACTGATTTAGTATGCAAGAAATGTTAGTTTCTTCTCCCAAACACAAGCAGACAGATTGCAGAAAAAATATAGTAGTCTCTGGACTCCCACTGAAAGCTGACCTAGACTCACCCCTGGCTTTATTGTTTTTCTTTCATAATTAGCTTTTGCTCAGCTTTGTTATTTTCATAAGCCTCGATATTCTTCAATTAACAAAACAGAACAAGAACAACAAGAGCTTAGGCAGCTCATGAGGTCACTTCTTGCAGGGGCTGGATTATGGCACCAAAAGAAGCCTGAAAAGCATGTATTGATCCAGTCTGACAGTTCCTGCCACATTAAGCCTCACCACAGCTGTGATATAAAGGCGCTTAGAGCTGTTATCATAAATACCATCCACTATCTTTAAAGATCATCAAAATTGCTTCACATTGTATAAGAGTTATTGTCATATAATTTGTTCAATGCATTTTAACAGCATAAATTGGTTTAGCATTTTAATACTAGCTTAAAGGTCAAATGCAGATAATTTAAAATAACATTTATCCTATGAAAGTTATCACAAAAGCTCAATTTACTGGATGTGTGGAATGAAAAACAGTCATCTTTATTATTTCCTTCATTTACCCAAAAGCTAAATATATCCAGTATAACTTAAACTGCCCATTTAAACTTTCAAATAATGTATTTTTGATTATTTTGTGAATGCACATAATATTTAGGGTATGAACTTAAAAGCAATATAAGTTTTCTGTATGTCTTTTTGTAGGACAATGATTATAAGAGAGACATATTTATAATTGGAAAGGACAAATAGAGCTGTAGCTTTTACGATGAACTGAAGGTATCAGGAATAAATATGTAGATGGATCTCTTAACCACCCCTAAGTCTGGGCCTCTGCCCATCCCTAGTCCTGCTGTGCATGGAAACCTCCCTTCCAACTTGTGGCTCCTTGAACTAATAAAACATGAAAGGTAAATGCCTATTTGAGAGAGAGAAAAAACCTGATGATCGTATGGGTGAAAGGCAATATAGTAGATAGTATCAGCAAAAGCAAGTAGGCAAAGTCTTGTTCTAAGAACCCTTTCCAAAGGGGTCTCCTGGAGTTTTTGTGCTGTAAGCAAGAGTTAGAACACACTGGTATGGCCCATAATAAATTATTCCCTCAACAGATGTGGAACAGCAATCATGCAGTAGAGGAAACTTCTGATCCCACCCTGAATGTGGCTGTGGGAGAGACTGTGGCCTGCTGGTCACACTGTTCTGGTGGGAAGGGATAGACCAAGACTGTACCTGCTGATACTGACCTGAAGCACAAGCCTCACACTTGGACTACCAGGGGTTTGCCTTAGAGATGTACTTTACCCCAGGGTCTTTTCCTACTCTTAAAGTTGTTTTGTTTGTGCAGACAAGCGTTTGGTGGAGCATGAACCAGAGCAGAAGTTTCCAGCATTGTAATGGTCTTCTAATGGTCATTAGGTTACAGAGGTTATTTCGCATATTAGCTGGTCATCTACATACCTATGTATATAGATGTAGATGTAGATATATGATGTAGATATAGATGCTTGGGATATAAGCGGGAAGAGCAGTGAGGTGAACCCACATTCCTTACATCTCCTATGACTTCTACAGTCAATAGACAATTTCTTGGATGGCACTGGATGCATTTTATTTTGTTGCAGTTTCTAGAGCCAAGATACCTACCCAGTGCTTTTCTTCAGTTGCAGTGCTATTTAGTTTTCAGGACTGATAGTCAGCAAAGGTGTGCTAGCCCATAAGCTTGTATCTCCACAGCCTCCCAGGCCCTGCAGCACCTCTCTGCCCATCTCATCTTCACTGGGAGGACAATAGAAATGGTATCTTTCTCTTTTTAGAACAACCCTGAAATGTGATATTTTTCCTTCAGTGGGATTCACAGATAGAAACAGCAGTTTATTAAGGATATGTAATATTTGCTAATATTCTAATTCATTGAAAAGTATTTATTTGGTAGAATATTTGTAGAATGTGACTATAAAAAGAAGAGTCAGATAAATTCAATTAAAAAAATAACAAGACCATTTTTATGGTGTTTTTGGTTTCCAGATGCAAAACAAACAAACAAATCAAGCTTAATTTAAGAAACAGGGTAAAAGAGATTTATTAAGCTGTAGAATGTTCTAAGAGAAAAATAAGACCCACCACCTGGAACTTCTAAAATTAAATTAGACAATGCAATGAAAGATACCATAACACAATGGAATTTTGTGACAAAAGAAACTTTTCTGGCATGAAAATAATTCTGCATTCTGAGCTGTCTAAATGTTACTTAAAGATAACATTATAATTTTTTTAAATACATACAGCAATTTTTCTTAGAACAGCCTTTGCAAGATGATTCCATTCGAGGGTAGATTTTAAATAATTTGCTGTAAAGGAGTAAAGAGTAATAATTAGAAACATTGAATAGAAATATCAGATTAAAATAGATGTCATAGACTCAATTACTGTCAGTACTGTTTCATCAGTTTAACAAATTAATGCCCATCACCAAACCCAATTTTCCTGTGGTTGTACATGCTCTTTGCCAAAGCTCATGGTGAGATAGCATAGTTTAGCCTACATTATTTTTAGCTAGATTGCATGTACTGTGTAATATGCTCCAGAATAGGAAACCTTTCCCTTGGCCAGCTGACTTGGAGTGGTCCATATGCACGCTCAGTGTTGCGCCTGCTTCCATGGTGCAGAGCATTTTAGAAGTTCCTGTCTCTGCACCTGATCCGTGCACCTTTGCGGCTCCTGAGAGCAAGATCTGTGTCATATTCAGAACGTGCTGGCTCCATACTTCTCACACAACCACACTAGCTGTCCTCGTAAGCTGTATTTCACTTGGGATGTGAAGAGCTGTTTGTGTTGTTTCTTTGAGCAGAATCAGAAGCTGAGTCTCTGAACCACACATAAATTTCACTGTGTTTTGTTGCACTTCAGATGGCATGCTGGGAGCAACCTAGCGTGCACTGGGGTTACAATGACCACCTCGTTTTCAGCAATTGCTGGTGGAAGAACCCCACACATCACTTCATGCAAAGGAAAAAATAGCAGTAAGGATAAGAATTACTGCAAATCTACTACCTTTCTTTTCATATAATATTAATATTTACATAAAAGACAGCATTGACTTTTTATTAACATTTTTTCTCCTACATCTCAGAAATGGAAACACATCTGAAATCACCAGAATTCTGCAGGATTCAAAGATGCCAAATCCTAGTTTATTTTTCATCTGTGTGAGCTCTTCTAAGAAGTTTGTGAGTCCTGGTGAAGTTAATCTGATTCACTGAGGTCTCAAAGAGCTCTGTCTTTAGAACCCAAAATCAGGCTTGTAAATAGTAGATATCAAGAATAATTTGAAGGGGGTTCTTTGTTACAAATATAATCTTTTTTGCTTAGAAAAACTACTGGTCTAGCTGTGTCTCTATCACTGTATTGCTATCACTGCAGTGGTAATTCTAACAGGAACTTGCCTTACATGAAATCTTTTAGGAGTGCCACTTTGCTCTGGTAGGTTATTATATTATTTGCAGTTCTAAACATAAGAAAATCAGAAGCAACGTCACACTGAAGAGATGGATTCACCCATGTCCTTTCTTCCTCCTGCTCAATAGGTATTCAGAATTGAGGGAGGCTTAGATTGTTCAACTCGCATAAATTCCAAATGCTGCTCACACAGTCATTAAAATTTCAGTCAGGATTGGCCCTTGCAGGTCACTACTACATTGACTGACAGAATTACCAAGTGGTTGAGGTTGGGAGGGATGTCTGGAGGTCATCTGGGCCAACCCACCTGCTCAAGCTTGAAAATGATCAAAACAGTCACATCATTGTTTGAAAACCTGGAAATCTTATGAATTACAGCTACACTAATTACTGTTAGAAACCAGGTGAAAATAACTCATATGTAACTAGAAATTTAAGAGAAGTTCAAACCCTGTATATTTCTTTATAATACCTATGGTTGTAACAACAGATGAAAATTTTCCAAGTTTTCATGCCTTCCAAGCCTTAGAAGTACATGTGTGTGTGCACACAAATCCATAGAGCAATTCCTTGAGACCATCTTTGGTCTCAGGGATGTGAATATGAATGAGACTCAGCTTTAACCATCCATGTATGTTCTTACCTATGCCCCATATGTTCAGCTGTCATGTTGCCTACGGCACAGTCTGACATGCAAGGATGAGAGATAGAAGGAGAATGCTTTGAAGCTACTCTGTCAATGTTTGAGAGTGAAAGATTATCCAACTGTTCTCAATAGTGCAACCAGCTGCAATGTATTCTCACTTAGACGGTCTTGAAAGCAAAGGGTCTGGTCATCTGGAAAGGTGAAATATCCCATCATTTTACTCCTTCAATGAGGGGACACTGAGATTGTGATTGATATTAAAAGAGTCCTAAACGAGAAGTCACAGATGATCTTTGAGATCTCTTTTTCCCCAGCTTTGTTGACCAAAAATAGTAGGTGTTTTATAACCCCTACGCAGGTTATTCATATTTCAGGGCTGTAGCAAGGGTGCTATGGTTTGGCAGGAAATGTGAAGTTTAAGTAATAATGTATACTTTGTTAAATTTATCTTGTAAACTTTTCATAAGAAATAGATAGAAGTTTTACAAATTAGATATGGTGTTCATCTCCAGCCTTTTAGGACCGAAAAGAACAGACGAGAGTGGGCTGTTTATCAAAGAAAAAAGTTATTCAGGATACTGTAACCTCAAGGAAAAAAATTACAGTAATATGGCTAAATTTCCTCTCTGGTTTTGCCTTTTCTTTTTTTTTTTTGTCAAGGTCAAAGTCATTTACACAATATATCTGGGATTAAAACCCATGGTTTTAATACAGAAATGGAAATGACCCACAGTGATGTTTCAGAGTGATGGATCCCTCACCCAAAAGCATCTCCAGACTTATAACTCGTCCATTCTCTTCCAGTGCTCTTTCAAGCACTTCCCGAGCATCCGCTACTTCCTTGAGCTGTCTCAATTTTTCATCTCCCCCTGGCTTTGCTTTCTTCATATCCTGCCTCAGTCTCCTTTCATCTGTTCAAGTTTTTGGCTCAAGATCTACACTAAATACACGATAAAAAAACCCAAACAAAATATATGAAAGAGCAGACACTGACTGCAAGCATAGAGCTAATGTGAAGTGTGTGATACAAAGAGGTGACCTTAGGAAATAATTTTGTGCAATCCTTGATCCCTCCTTTGCTATTCCAGTCATGCTTGTTTCCATCTTAGGTGTTAGACCATGAGGGGAGGCATATTAGTTATTGTTTTCAGTCTTTCTGAGCTCATATTTGCAGTGATAATAATGTATCATTTCTCCTTCTGACACAAATATTCCATTCTGACAAAAGTGTCTCTCCAGAACAATAGCATAAGCCTGAGGGTCTATAAAATGGCTTTGCAGAGAAGGAGAAACCAGTGACACAATGTCTGGGTATATTCTAAGTATACATTGTTTTGTTTACATATATAAACCGGGCCTAGAAGTGGTAAAACAGCACTTTGGGCTGTTATTTTTTTAAGGAACATTTGCTTAAACCCTAAGCTTAATTGTTGGAGAATAATTACGTCAAATTCAAATATTTAATAAGAGAAGAAAAGACATAATGAATGCCAGTGTCCTCTACCTTTTTCCAGACCCTTATCCTAAAAAAGGCAACATTATGTTTCTTCTCAAATGGAAAAATTTGCATATGTGCTAGAAACTTGCCAAGCTAAATGTAAAGGTAGCACCTAAAAACACTTGCCATAATAATATTTTCTTCTTTAGTCAATACCAGAGGGCATTTCTTGCTTGTCATTACTTCAAACTACTGGACTTTAACCCTCCTTTGAAGTCTGAGGCATATGCTGAAAATTAAGCAAGTTCTTAAGTGCTTAGAGGATTGGTTTCACTTAGAAATAGTACATTTAACTTACAGCGATAATTCTAAACTTCTGTCTTCAGCAAACTGTGTCTCTAGTTGACATTAAGTGTACCCATGCTGTAATGCCATGACTTCTTACAGTCAGTTATATCCTTTATTTTATCTGATATTGTACCAAAGTGATTTATGATCAAAGCACATGGTTGTGCAAAGCCATGACACAAAAGGTGGTGCCACCTTGATCTGCCAGCTGCCAAGCTTTTAGAGAAGCATGGAGACCAGAATATAAAGTGAAATGCAGATCCAATCTGACAATAAATGTGTGTGATTAGCCAAGAGCTAATATGTGCAGATTAAAACAGATTTCTTAGAAGTAACTGCCAGGAATCAAGGTTTGTGATCAGAATTCTTGGCAGAATTGAAAATCGCAGCCCACAGTGTGGTGAAGACTGGGATAACTTAGCAACTCATTGTTTCAGTATTTCTTTGGCAAGTGATAATAGTTCCTCTCTATTCCCTAAATGCCCCAGCCCTGGAAGAACTATTATTCTATTATTCTATCTCACATCAAGATTTTGCAGGAGAGTTTCTTTACCTATGGAGACAGATGGGGAGCTTGCTTCCTTACTCTAATAGGTTTCTGCTGAGCTGAGATCCTGCTTATCTATAGAAATGATTGAGGGTATGGGGTAGAGGAGGAAGCAGCAAAGAGTTTGCACTGATTATCCACATAATTTTCCTGGGATGAACAGAAAGGATGTGTGATAACGTTCCAGATAAAGACGTTCCAGATAAATATTTTTACCTTCTCTGTTGTCCCCTTTAATATTATCCCCATCTCTGTGATACAGAAGATGGATTGAGCCTTAACAGAGGGACTTCGGTCAAAGTAGTAAAAGAAGACTGAAGAGTATCTTATTCCTTTTGCTCAGAGACTTCCATACAAGAGTGCAATTGGAAATAGAAGACCTAAACTATAAGCTGAAAACTCACTTTACCAGTATGGTGTATCCTCCTCCTCAGACTAAAACAATACTCATACAGATACCTTACAGTTGTGTATGCTGGATGGACAGTTTAGTTTTATGGGAATTCTGAAGTCTGCTTGTCCAGGTATAATTTGCTGTCCACATAGTATAAACATACAGGACATAACACTCAAATCCTGTTCTCCAGGTTGGTATATTTCATTTTAAAGCAAACTCTTTTCCTCCATGAAGTCACACACCAGCTGAATAAGACAGTGGGTCATAAATAAAAAGTTGCATGTCATGCATGAGAGGGTGTCCTAAGCAGAAAACAACTATACTGGAGACAATACAGTGATTGCAAAATCCTTAAACCTCTTCCTAACATTAAGCCTCCAATTATCTGACTCACTTAATGGGATTGCTGTCATAATTTATGGCAGGCATTGCTTCCTTATCTTCATGATCATCACTCAGAATAGATAAGGCAGTTCTTAGTTGCCTTAAAAAACGCATTGTTTCCTTAATGAAACACTGCATTTTATTAGAAAATTCCTGCTCTTTTGCTGTGTGTTAGGCTTTGAAGAAAAAAATATCTAACAAAAGTTTTTACTCCCTTGAAAAACCTATGTAAGCCTGAAGCCTTGAGTCGCTCTTCTGGGTGTATATAAGAAATACCTGCATTTGGAGACGACATGCGCAGAGGAGCAAAGTGATTGGTGTCACCCCTGGAGGCCTTCCATTCCTTCTCCTCAGCGACCTGTGCCTCTCGTACAGCTGACCATATGGGCTTCTCTCCAGAGCCACACTTAAGGCTCCTGAATTTATAGCAGGTTGTCCTACCCACTGCGGCACTGCATCTCCTCCTCATGGGCAGGTTACAGCAAAAAAATCACAAGTTACAAGAGTTGTTCCAGAGCCAGCCTTTTCATGATTTTTGGCAAGTTGAATGGTTCCATTGAAATATTGATGTTGAATACTGTATATTGTCTTAATTATCGTAAGTAATACATGCTGCTCAAAATAAAGAAGATCTGGCATCGAGATTGTACTAGCTTTCTATTGATATTCATAGTTATTCAGTTAATGGGTAAATTTTCCTGTGTAAATGCAGGTCTCTCCTCTTATCAGGGAAATCAGCAATGCTTTTCCCCAGAGTTCACTGTGCTATAGAGGGCTATTAATGACTTCTGCTGAAGGCTGTGAAATGAAAGACGTCTCACACAATAAAATCTGCTCTAGTTCTATTTACATTGAAGGTATGCTTTTTTCAGCACTGCAACACCCCAGCAAGGCTTCATTTCAGATGGGTTTTTTGTTTTGTAACAACATCAGAAAAAAATTGATTCATGTCAGAATCAAAATGTGTTCTGGTTTCACACAGATCATCAATGAACTGTGAATGTTAAATGTGAATGTTTTTTTATTTTAGGTCTATTTGAAAGCCAATAGAAAGCCTCTTACATTAAAACATAATCTTCAGAAACTAAGAAAAAAATGTTTGGTGATTTTTAAATTAATATCTCTATATCTCTTATTCTTCCATCCCCCTTATTTCGTTGCCTGAAATGAGTTTCAATGTTTAGCTGTTTTATTCTTTTAATTAAATGCTAATTTCTATTGATTTTCTCCCTCCAAAATTCCATTTTTGGGAGGATATTATTTGCTAGCAATCTTCTTGTCAGCTCTCAATAGAGAATGACATATAAAAAGTGGAAAAGCACTCTGAAAAATTATAGGTTTCATATGAGTAAGATGAATAACTCAAACATGTTTTGTGAACTGGGCATTCAATCTTGTGAGTTGTAGGTGAATGATAATTTTATCAAGTAACCTAAAACCTAAAATCAAGGAGGAAATTAGGAGATTTAGAAGGCCTCCCACCTCTGACTGAACAGCCAACTACTAGGTCCTGACAGGTACGATAAAGTGTTTAGATGTTCTTCTGATATTGTTCTTAGCCATAAGCCCCCAGGCTTTGTTCTACATGCTTAGTTAAACTGTTTTTTTCTTACATAAATCCTGGTAAGCTACTTTAAGATCCATCAGACTACCTCAATTGCCATTTAAGTGTTTTTTTCTGCACTAACTGCTTCTTGTTAAATAGTTTGACATTTATGTGTCTAGACTTGGGTTGTTTTGATATTGATTTTGTGCAGAATGATAATGGAGCATAGTGGCAATATTACTTTTGCTGTCATACCTAGTAGCAATATATCTCTTTGAACTTCTTACATTGGGAGCAAAATCTACACATGTGTGGGTCTAAATTTAGTCAGTTCTTCAAAGCTGAGGTTCTGCTTTGCTTATTTTTCTGCTGTAACTAATATTTCCTTCCTTATAGTGCCCAGAATCTTTATTTTGAGTGGAATGTGTCAAAATGAGGAGCTTCCATCTCAATGTCTGCACAGGAAAGATGATTGTGGTATCAGCTAACTCCCTCTCTGCCTATCTCCCTCTCTCCCTCTCTCGCTAATGACCTTACTGTGGGTATAGAAAGCTGCTTTCTGTAGATGCTTAAAGTATCCACAATATGCCAATCACTTCTAAGATAGCTACTGCTATCTATTAAATGAGATGAACTTTAGCTTGTCTTTTTTTTTTTTATCCCCATGTGTTTCTGTGTATTTTGCTGTTTGCCTTCCTCAGATTAAAATACTGGAATAAGTCTCATTTGTCTGGCGATAGTTTAAATAGAGTTATATAATGTACAACTCAGACAAAGATTTTTGGGCAGAAATTAATGCAGTAGTCAACAATTTCTAGACAAAACATAAGGTAGGAAATTTTTTGCTATGAGGAAAAGTCAACTTTTGCAAAGGAAAAGTCAACTATTAACATTTTAGGACCAAAATAACTTTACTCTTGAGGCATTCGCATTAAATATTGTACTAATTTTGTATGCTAAAATCTTCTGAGCAAAGGTGATGACAAGTGTTGACCTTCAAAACTGCCCAGGTATTCAACTCAGCATTTGTTTCAAGCCTTTGATAATGCAAGGATCTGGAAGTCATCTTTTGCGAGTGGAAAGAGTTTCACCTGGAAACAACTGTGTCTTTTTAATGCCTTTTCTGTCTCTGCCTCTTCCACCAGTGTACAGGGGCTTTTGTTTCTCTGTCTTCCTCATGTTCTTTCCCTACCCCTCTGATAACAGGGCCAGTGGAAGCAGGTGGAGATGGCAGCTCATCTGCGCGCCTATAGACAAAACTCCCGATGTCCTCAGTTGCATTTTCTGACACGCAGTTTGTTACAGCTCTGGCTTCCTGCCAGTAAGTAGACACATCCAGTTTCAAAAAGGGCATTTCTGGTCTAAGCCAATATATCCTGAATAGGACAGCAATTAAATCTACCAATATTCAATACATAAGCTGAGAACATGTAAGATACTAGTTTCATGTCATTTCCTGAAAGTGAAGAAAATCACATGTAATCTGCCTTTTTCTGTGTACCTCCACACATTAACTCAGAGACATCTCTGGCCAAGATTCTCCTTCTTCTGTTTCTGCACCTGTGTATTTAGAGCTTTTTTTATCCTAAGCAAATGAAAATACTGGCTGATAGATGGAGATCTGGCCAACCTTGATGCAGTAATATAGGACACTTCGTATCTCTGGGCTTGAGCTTGCTGCCTCACAGTGAGACGGGTGTGAGGGAAATGGCCCCATGAAGCACCTCCCGTATGAAGACAGGCTGAAAAAGTTGAGGCTCTTCAGCCTGAAGAAGAGAAACTGCATGGAGACATCATAACAGCTTTCCAGTATCCGAAGGGACCCTACAGGTATGTATGCTGGGGAGGGACTCTTCATCAGGGACTGTAGCCATAGGACAAAAGGCAATAGGTTTAAACTTCAATAGGGGAAGTTCAGGTTGGATATAAGGACAAGTTCTTTACTGTGAGGATCATGAGGCACTGAACAGGTTGCCCAAAGAACTGGTAAATGCCCATCCCTGTCAGTGTTCAAGGCCAGGTTGGATGAAGTCTTGGGTGACATAGTGTAGTGTAAGGTGTCTCTGCCCATAGCAGGCAGATTGGAACTAGATGATCTTAAGGTCTTTTCCAACCCAAGCCATTCTATGATTCCATGATTCTACTCTTTCAGGCTTTTGTCTGGACCATTTGTGTCAGTGGAGATGGGACATCTTCCACATTTATGGTGGGCAAATTTGAACATTCCTCAATGCCTTTTCAGCCTGTCTAGGTAACCATCAAGCTCCATACCTGAAGGACAAAACCCAAATATTAAAAAACAAGTGAGAAGCAGACAAGAGGAGAAAGGACCTAGTCCTTTAGTGATGTAATTAAACATTTTTGAATCAGGATGTGCTCATGGGCAACATACACCCATGTCTCTTTAGAGTCTAACACATAGATATTTTTACTGCATGGATAATGGTCTGTTATTGGCGAGTAGTAGATGAATAAGGTATATCATTATCCCTAATTCTGGGTAAAGACTTAGAGTGGTTACTGGTTGTAATAATTGTGATATTTTATCCAGTTGTGTGACTAATTTGACCTCAAATTGTTTTAGCTGAAGTAGTTTTGTTTTCATTGCATTAAGTATTTTTTTTTTTTTATTTAGTTGCTTAATGAAGTTAAGAAAATAGATACAAATGGAAACCTTCATGGACCAGATGTTTCTTTCCTAGACGGCAAAGACTGCAGGATACATTAGAGACAACTTAATAAGCCTAATAACACAGTGGTGGTCCACAAAACCTGCCCATTTTAGTTCTCATAAAGACCTCTTAAAAGGCTTAGTCACATAGACTTCATTGAAAAGCTTATGCTTGTACTTCTAGTCCATAAAATTGCTAAGATATTTTGGAACCTTTGAAGCTGGATTGTAAACGGTTGTGAAATCAGCTGAAAATAGAAACTAGAACAAAGTAAGTAATTTACAGTGAATCAGGCTGCCATTTTTGTGGCTGAAAATATGACTGTAATACAACCTGTGTGCTTGCTGCAGTATCTAAAGTTCATCTTAAACTTTTCTGTATAGGAAGTGACATAGTACGCCAGCAGCCACACACTGCCAACTACTTTGGTGGAGCTTGCAGTATAAAGCTATGATGAGTGTAGTAGCAGGAAACAGTAGTGCATTGAAAAATGGCATGTTTCTGAACATCTCATGTAGCAGTTATGTGGCGAACTGAGGATTCTTAGGCTCTGGGACTATCCTGCTGCCAGGACACTCACTAGGTTCTTGGAATGCCCACTGTTACACAGCCAGTATGTTATGTGGCACTGTCAGCCCACTCAAGGGTCATGGACTATACGTGCCTTGGAGGTGTCTGTCCACCATCTGAACCAGTGAGCAATGGGAGGAGCTTGGGATCTTGCAGGAGCTATAGCCTGGGATCAACTGAGGTCTTGAAGTTTGGAAAGGCAATGACAGCTTTGGGGGGACAGCCGTGAGAGTGGGGCACTAGACAGAGGAGGAAGGAAAGGAAGGCAGGCAGCATCCAGAGATAGAAGCTCAGGGGTACTTCAGTAAAGGACCAGAACACAGAAATGCAACATGAAGGTGATACCTATGGCGAAATGCAAATGGAAAAGGCAAAGGAAGGTAGAAATGGTCAACAGATGTCAGGAAAAAAGAAAAGAATGAGAAAGAACATACATGATAAAGAACACCAAATAAAAATTGTATTGTTCAAATCAGTGCTAGCCAGAGCAAGCAAAGGCTGTGGCAATAGGGCCTTGCCTAAGATGTACCGAGTTGGTTTTAGGAATGGCTGTTTGTCTTCAAAGCAGTTTGGATTCTAGCTGCCTTTGATGTCTGAATGATCATACACAGTCTATGTGAGCCTCAGGAACGTGCCAGGGAGATTTTACTACCCAGATATTGGACAGCCATTCCTGCTTTCTAATGTGATAGCGATAAACAAGTATCAAGTGTGGGAATAATTATATAATAATAAAAAGGAGATGAAGAATACGGTACATGTTCTCCTCTCCCATCCAAAAATTTAAATTCTCTTTGTTGGAAAGCAGACTTTTTCCAGCAGACTGCAATGATAAATAGGAATGGGTGTAGTTAAGATAAAAATAGCTATAAGATCAGCAGTTCTGGTTCTTTGTAGTCCAGTTGGAAACCACTTTAATTTGAAAACTGGACACATGACAATGGCAAAACACACTAACTTGATAACTCACAGGCTGTACAGGTGGACCAACTATGGAGTTACGAGACCCAGTAAAAATAATGGTTGGACAGATATTGAGTCCATAAAATGATGGCTGCCAGGCACACTGTAATACGGTGCAGATGTAGGTGTATCGCTCTGAATAGTTTGCACTCTGTTTCAACAATAAAAATGTGTGATGTTTCCAGTACCCACCACCAGCCATGTGAGAGAATAAGTTATCCAGATGTTTTCAATACAAAACACACCATCCTAAAATCAATTGATATTTCATACTCTTTGTATTCTTCTTTCCTGCACATGCAGGAAGTATTAATGGTGACATGATTGTATGTTACTGTAGTTTAACAAAATGATCAGGAAGACAAGCTATGTTAGCAACATTATTCAGACATTTAATAGCGTTTATCCTTTTAACTTCATTATAGTGCAATGCCCTAAGGCCCAAAGAGAGTTATTTTTAACATGACTTCAGACAGAAAAGAATAACTTCTCATATGAACATGCACTGGACTCCTTACAGAGATGTATTACCAAGGCTCCAGGGTACAAAAATAAGGGGCTGCCACTTCTGCCTCCCCTTTGCCCTCACTCTTCCTTGCAACCACTCCATGTGGTCAGTACTCTCCGGTTTCTCCCTCAGGTCAGAAACAAAAGTCCTTGGCCCTGAGGTCTTCACAGCTGTTACCACTCTCCAGATGTCAGCATTTGCTTGTCCCTTGTCCTTACTTCCTCCTCCAAAAAAAGCTTCAAATCTATTCAGGCTTGCATCTTTTCCCATGTCCCCCTTCAGAGTGCAGTATGAGATACTCTGAGAAACTGAGCATGTGTATGTGCATGAAAAGCAAACTTTTTCTCAGTGAGCATCACCCCCTCCCCTCCCAGAATAGGAGGAGAGTGGATTACAAGAAAGTAGGAGAGACCTTGTCCCTTCTAGTACACAGCAGAGCCATTGAATGCCATTAAATGCCACTGATCCCGTTAGTGCCCACATAGCACAAGGTCCCATGTCACCCCCAAATCATCAGGCCCACATTACCACTGCTCACTTCAGTGAGAGTAAAGCTTCCAGACAGCACTATAACTGGTTTGGAGCAAGCCACTGATGGTATTTAAGCATGTTTATAAATCTGATTGCATACAGCCTCACTCTGTTTTTTTTTCTCTTCTTCCCCTTTAACTCATTTAATTTGCTATATTCTATTTCTGTTTCCTTTACATTTCTTCATCATCCTTTGAGTTTTCCCCCTTTAGCCCCTCAGCTCCTGTTATTCTCCTGTTTCCTTTACTTAACCACTCTGTTGCCTCAATCACATTTTTAGTTCCCTGTTCACTTCTCCTCATCCCTAATCTTTTTTAATTTATTAGATGCTGAGGTTGGCAGATGACATTTCTGTAATTATAACTACAAGTACCAGCAGTTAGTCTTTTATTGTTGCTTCCTTTCCCACCTTTTAACTTGTTTTCTTCTTGAAACATGAATTCTAGTATTGATATATTTATACCTTTTCACCTCTTGGGTGAGATAAAGGAGATATGCTTCTCTGCTCTCAAAAGAGCCACCGTCTGTTTTTCCTTTGTCTGTGTAACAAGATCCAGTTTCATTGGATTCTTCTTTCATTTCAGTAATACAAAGGATGGAGAAGCCTACCTCAGTATTGCCATTTATGCATACCTTTCTTCCTTGTTTTTTCTTCCATGGATCTGTACTGGTTTGTCTGGGGAAAGAGCTCAGCAGTTTTCGTGGCAGCAAAACATTGTACATGTTGCTCAGAGGCCTGTCACTCTCCACACTATGGTTCTCCTCTGTGGATCTCCATCTGTTTCTCATATTATACCTTGCCAAATCTGTAATTTTCATCATTTCTTTTAAGGGATCGTCATTGTTCCTGGTTTTGTCTATCTTCTCACATAGTTCTTCCATGAACTTGACCAGTCTCACATCCAGTGTACCACTTTATAGTTAACTTTCCCCTAACATCTAAGTTAACATTAGGTGCAATTGCATGGTCTACAGCTGTTTTATAGCCTCATTCCTTCCAACTTCAATGTGTTCAACACTTTTTTTCCCTTTGCCTGTTATGAGTAATGATGTCTGTATTCTCCCCAGCTCCTGCTAAAACCCAAACACTTCAAATTTTTTGACATACTCTCTTGGTTGGAGACCACACCTAATTCTGGACATGCAAGAGCTAATGATGGCTTATGTATAAAAATAGCTATTACATAAGAAATCAAACATTACAAAAACGTGAAAAAATACAGTTAATTTTGAGTATTCCACAAATACATATATTATCCCTCAAAATTTGCCTACTATACAATGTTGTTTTATATTCATATCAAGAAATCACTTTCAAAGCAAATTATATATGTGTAAGAACAAAGTATTAACAGAAGATTTTCAGCTGATTTACAAGCAACAATAAACAACAGAAGAAACCAATATGGTGGGAAACATATGCCAAGCTGGCAGAATTTTAGTGGTAAGTATCTGAAAGGAGGTGGTGTTTTTTTTCTCCTCCTCTTCTGTTCTAACTGGGCAGTCACATATCATGACCCTGACAGCCTACACTGCTCATTTCAAGAGCATTGCAGCATGTTGTCCTCAGGCTTCCACTGCACATTTGTTCCCAGCCAAGGCGGGTTGACATAGGAGGTCCCTGCACATCTCTGCCCCTTCCCTCCCAGCTGAATCAGTGGATACATCACCCACATTGAGGACAACAGCAAAAGGGGTTGATAAAGGAAGGGGAAAGTGAAGAGGATGGCTGAGGACCTTGCTGTACAGACCCCCAAGGAAAAGTGCTGCAAAGGGCAACAAAGACCACCATATCACTGTGGTACAGGATAATGCTGGAGAAATGAGAGGATGAAACGTAACTCAAGAGTGGGAAATAGCAGATGTTCTTCCTCAAGGGCATAAGCAGAACTATAATTACAGAAAGCAACGACTTCCTATCAAGCAGAAGAGCATTAGTTATGCAGCTGAAAACACCATAAATAAATTGACAAGTATTATTATTTGCCTTTGCATAAAGTAAGTAAAGAAAAATGACATCTTCAGACATAAAGAAATGGATACAGGACAGACAGAAAAAGCTAAGAGCATAAAAGGAGAGAACATTTTCTTTCAAGGATACAAAACATCCAATAGCATATCAATAGCAAAATTGTACGTGGTATACCTTAGACAGAAGAAAACTTCATACACATTCCATCAGATCCCAGTGAATTAGTCACAGGCTACCAAAATCAGAATCACATTTTATGTGAAAGTAACCACCAGGTTACAGATGTGTCAGTGCAGTCTCACTGCATTCAGTGGGAACATGCCTGATGAAATGCCACTTGGATGTATTTTTAGTCTCCAAGACTACAGTAAATTGCACTTTTATTGCATTCAAGCACCTATCCCATCTCAGGTAACAAGGGTAAAAAACTCTATGATAAATTAAGCTAATGTGAAACTGTAGAGTTTCATTTTCATCATTCTGAATAACACTGTTTTCACAAAGAAACTAACTTTAAGGCACGCTTCCACTGGGACTCATTATATCTATAACATTTTAAAGTAGTTTATTTCATTTCCTTTGTTATCAGAGACCTCTTTTGGTATCAAAATATGAGACTGAAGTGGTACAATTCAGAGTGAAGCTGTCCTCACCTCTTTAGCCCTGCTTCAGAATTGCTGCAGATAGATCAGAAGTGGACTCTAGCTAAAGTGTGCTCAAGGTAATCCCCACTAGATCCACAGTCAAGAAGATGTGCATCCACCCTTTCCTACTCTAAAGCTTATTCAGTGGAAGAAACTGAAATTTTTTACAAATCCTCATCTACAGAACTGTTTGGTAAATTCCAATCGGCAGCAATGGTGATAACCTACCAAACACAACGGACATCTATGCCACAGAAGGTATTTTCTGAAATTAGTAGAGTTACATGAGTAAAACTGGACATCAGCACATTCTCACAAAAACTTTGCAGATGTGTAAAACAAAGTGGACTGAGTGGAATGATAGACCTTGTGATGAAATAATGAACGCACAGAAAATGATGCAAATATTTCTAAGTAAACATGTAGTCTTTAAATACCATAAACACGTAAGCCTGTTCTGCTACTTTACAGTCACACTTTTTATATACTTTTTTGACTATACAAAACCAGGTGATAACTCTCTGGTCAGCTAAGTTGTATGAGCGCATTAGCCAAATGTCCTTAAGAACTGATGAAAGGCTGCTACTGTGCTCTATTAACCTTCATGTACAAAAACATCCCCCAACAGCCCAAAGAGAAAAACAAACCTGGAGCTGTTGTTTACATTTCATTTCCCTGTCTATCCACCCTATTTTGATGTGCAATTGACAAGTGCAACCTCCATCCCTCAAAAAATATCCATACAGAAAAAAGAAAAATCTCTAGTTTCATAAACTATAAAATTGGCAAAGGTTATCAAAACAATATCCTAAGGGAGGGAGAAATTTTCACTGGGATTCTGTCAGTTGTCAATCATACACTTATTATCCTTGCCTGGCCTCTATAATTTGCCCTTTATGTGGGTTAGGAGAGAAATTTTAGTCTTTTTACTTCCTTTTTTGGTTTATTTGTGAAGTGGAAATTTTGCTATCAGCATCCATCCCTGCACTTACTCATTATTCTTCTTCAGAAAACTCTGTCCACCAATTTCTAAACTCACTTTAAAAATACCAATTTCTCATTTCCCAGATCAAATATTTAGAGGCAAATGGAGCAGTCAGTCTTATATTGCAAACTGGCTTTACAGTGGAAAGAAGGAACTTAAGAAACACACACCCTTGTTTGAAGAGATTTTATGCCTGTTGTGTTAAAATGGTCTTTGGAAACAAATCAATAAGGAATTATTTTAGAATTATGAAGGAGTACGTGAATGATTCAATTTTTACGCTTGTTTCTTGCGTGAATGGCAGTCTTGGGTAATGCCACCTTCACAGTATGAAGACACAAAGGTTTTTCAGTTGGAAATATTGTCCTGAACTACGTTGGAAATTTATTTGTTCTCTGGCTTTTACTAAACCCTAAAGTCACTATTTTCCATTCATAAAAGGAAAAAACTTATAGCAAAGCCTTTGCATAGATCTAGAGTGTATAGTAAATATAACATGGAAACATGCTGTAAAAATCTGTTTATAATATATTTGCTGCATTTTAGCCAAAAGCCTCTGCCAAGATTTAATACTTTGTTTTAAAAAAGTGCTTTAAAGGAGAATAGGTAGGCAAATTGTAGATTGCTTCTTGGCAAATTACATCCTTAAAAGTAGAGTTGACAAGTTCAGCTGCTTCTAGAGACTTTGCATCCTGTGTTTGGTTGTTTTTAAAAAGAATTTAGTAGTTTAAGCTTGGTCTTCAGTTGTCAGCATCACAAAGTCATCAAGCAGTCCCAAACTACTGCAGTCATGGTTAGAAGGACCGCAGAAGAGAAAGTTCGGAGGAGTTATTATTATAGGTCAACACTAGCATGGCAAGTACCGGGGCAAAATTACACACACAAGAGATTGCATAACGTCTGCTCACATTTTGTGTTACTCAAGCCTGTGTTACTGGATTTGCTCTTTAATCAGCTCTCAAGTCACCCATTAAAAGGTCAAAATGCAGCTTAGGGAAACTGAGAACAAGACGTCTTTCCTTTATTCCACAAAGGACAGAAGTGGCCCAATTACTTCCTTTATGATAACTCATCAAAAGTACTTCTGATGGCCATCTCAGTGCTTCTGAGGTCCCATAAATTTCAGTGTCTATAACCCTTCTGGTGCTCTTAATCCTCCTCACTATCATCTTTCTGCTGCACTGGCAGGTGAAGGGTTCTTCTTTCCCTTTCCCCCTCAGTCTGTTTCCATTCTGCAAACTTCGTTCTGCAAATTCTACCCCATCAACCTGCTTCATCTATCTGTTTCAGAGCCAGCTTTCCCTGCCCCTCAATGCCTATAGTAAACACCTACAGCCTTCCTCCACTTCACATCTGTATTTACCTAATCCTGTGCTTCCACAGTTACTACAAATTCCTCTTCCTGCTTACTATGCATGTCTGTTGAGCAGTTGTGTCTGACACCTGCTTGGAACCACTCAAAACTCTGACTACACTAGTGATTAACAGGTTAAATTTGACAACCAATATAAATTCAACTGAAACAATATTTAAAAGCTGTTATTATGATATATCTAAGAAATGATTCTCCTGGAAGGCATGCTGAGGCACATGAAAAACAACAAGGTGCTTGGTGGCAGCCAGCATGGCTTCACTAAGG
>JAOEHX010050912.1:0-12474 GCA_025448015.1 Bolborhynchus lineola | reverse complement strand
TTAACAATAACAATACCAAACAAAACAACTTATTACGTCTGTGTTTATAGGCACCCCGCACCAGTGCCTGTCTCCTATCCCACAGCCTTTGTTTCCAGGCAACTCACGTATGCTTATCTCCTTCCCATTACTTAGATATTGCAAACTTTCCAGTGCATTAACCTGCAATCTTACATCTTTCTGTAAAACCTACCTCACTTACAGTCCTGGCATGCTTGCAACTATCTTGTGCAATTTCTGTGGCATATGTTTGTCAAAAAATAATCCCGTCAGGACTTTAGTTAGGTTGTCTAGCTCAAACTTCTTTTAATTCTGTTTTGCGTCTACTTCATCCAAGAACAGCTTCTTGTCATAGAGCTACTAGTCACAAGGCTATTTTGATTATGTTAATCACCCTCCCCCAGATAATACAATTAGCTATAATTAGCTGATCCCTTTCCTCCTATACTTTGTTGCCCCAGGGGGATTAAGAGCTGTTAAACTAGATGAATACCCAATTCCTCTTGCATGATTGTCTCCCAGGAATTGCCCCAGGGCAGAAAGGCAGGAGAGGCATTGCCCATGCTCTTGCCTGACCCAACCTAAATGAGCAGTGGAAGTCCCTTGAAGAGGCATTGACTGAAAATGTGTATTATATTATAATCACTTCAGATGGAGGGTGGAAGTCATGGCACAGCAGTCTGCTTAATAATTAAAAATTGTCTGAAGTCTGCTGTGGATTTTCCTAAAATACTAAGATAATATTTGTCATTAACCCTGCTGCCTCTGCATCAGAGTTAGTGACAAACCACTGCACAGTTCTTTCTCTTATGCATGCTGGAGCTAAAAATCTCCTTACATGTATGGAGCTGATTATTGCCTGGCATGCAGTGTAGTCTTGCACAGTTAGATGAATCACAAAATTGCAGTATTTTACAGTAAATGAGTTGCAAACGAATCATGTCCTGTCTGGCATTATCATTCTGCTGGCATTTTGCATTGTAGCCACCAATGACCACATTGCTAAAAGCAATCTTCAGAGATCTCATATGATATTTCTCTACAAGTACCGTCATCACCCACTGCATAGGCACATTTCTCACCACCTAGAGCTTCTAAGTGTTTTTTTAACAGGCTTCTTGATGCAGAAAGCATGTGTAGAATCTAAGTAAAAAGCAAATGTATTTAAAAAAATATCAAAAAGGTAATTTGGCTACTCTGGGTGACCTGGAAATACATTATGCAGCAGCACAATAATGCTTTTTTGAAAGCATGTAAAATGGAATAAGTAGAACAGGTGAACATTTCTCAAAAGCATGCTTATCACCACTAAACAGATGCCTGCAACTTCCTGACAAGTAGAATAAAATCAGCGAAAGCACTAATCAAAAGGGAAATGTAAAACAGTAAATGTAAAAAATACATATGTTGGGAACAATCCTCAATTAGCAGGGATAATGTTAGATGACAGAATAGCGCCTTCCAGCTTAAGCTCCTCAGGCTGTTACAGATATCATTCCTCATTTTCCACCATTATTCGACTGAATGCATGTATAAATGATAGAGTAGGTGTGGTGATACGGTGCCAGAAAGTCTACATTTTTGTACATGTCAATGTACACATTTGAAAGTGTACATTGCTAACCTCATCCTGAGTCATATTCTTTGTATATTCTATGAATCCAGTAATTTTTGCTCTTACTGTAAATTCAGGCTGCTGGTACTGAAAATTGTAAATGTCCATGCTCCAGGGACAGAGAACCTGCTCATAACGGTCAAGTTCAGAGAGGAATTTTAAATTGACATCACAAATTAATTTTAATACCTACTGCTGCAGTTTATTTATGTATTTAATGACAATAAAGCAGACCTCTGTGACCCTGTGAATGTGACTGCAGGAAGATGTGAACATTTTAGGTTCATTGTTTACATGTTGCAAGGTAAATGTATTTCAAATTTAAATGTTTCTTCTCATGGGCAACTTTACATTATTATGGGAAAGGGTGGGGAGAAGGTATGTAGAATAAGAAAGCAGCATGGGACAGAAAATATCAGCAGATCACGCAGTGGTAGTAGTGAATCAAGCAGAGTTACACCTTTGGGATTGCCTAGAGAATAATGAAGGGCTTAGAACACTTGTTGAACATATGACTGTATATAATTCTGTGTTGCGCTTAAGATTTTGTTTCTTGGAAAAGAGGAAACACCATTATATGTAAAGGCAAGAATTTGTTGTTGATATGATTGGTGCCTTAACAGTCTAAACCAAGAATCATTAATAGTCCAGACCTTTTTATTATAGAAAAAAAAAAACTCTTCTATACAGGGAAAGACACACACTTAGTTTCTACTCTTTTCCTTGGGGTATGTTTACCCTTCCGTGGCTTCTCTGGGTCCTAATGGTGTTTTCACTCTGGTGATGAGGGAGAAGCTGTGTGGTTCTGAGTTACTGGCTGGGCTTAAACCACAACATGGTGGTAAGGTGCTATAGAGAGTTGTTGGCACCTGGAGCCATTTGCCATTAGTAGGAATTGGGTGTTTAACTTCATTCTCACAGAAGAGATCCATGTGGAGCCATAATTATGTGTTTGCTAACACACTTTTGTATCTTGGTCTTTCTTCATTGGCCTGTATCTCCATGTTACATCCAGATTCATTATATGGTGCATTTTACATACGTTGGATATTTCTTTTTCACTCCTGTGAACATTGTTTTTGTCCTGCTTCAGGTCTATTTCTTGGTAACTTTACAGCAGTGGGGCTGCCAGTGCCAAAAGTGTGACCCCTCTCCAATCACTTCATACTTGTACCCCTCTGTGCCACATCCTGTGCCTCCACTTCTTAAGCCTCTGCAGTTGTATTTGGACTATATTTGACTTCATGCTATCCATAGAAAACCATGGTATCATAAGCAGAGTTAAAGCAAATTAGACATAGCGACTTACACACTCAGAAGGAGACAAAGGTGCAGGGCAGTCAGTAAAAGTTTGCATATTACAGGGCTAAAGCGTTATGATATATAATATAAAGATGGCCATTGTTGTTTGTATACTACGTATATAGATGTATGTAAGCCTTTTTGTATATACATATATCTATATACACACACATATATGTATATTAACACTGTTTTCTACAACATGTTTTTGAAGACTCGAGATGCAAAGGTTTACGTTCCCATATTCTTCATGATGGCAGTGTGACAAGAATATTCCAGAAAATAGTTCCTTCCACATTTAGAAGTGAAGATTACCCCTTGTTCCATATTCTTGGCACATAAGTTACATTTGCTGGGGTTTCATTGTATATTGGTTGAATTGTCACAAGCAGACTTAATGGAATCCACATTATCATTAATGGATTCTAGCTCACAACACATGATAGACCACTTCTGAATTTGGCTGAAAGTACTTTTATCTGATCTGTAAATTTAATTTAGCCTGAAGTGCAAAGTACATTAATGTTGCTTACTGGGAAAACAGAAATACACAAATGAACTTTGAAAGTAAAAGTTTCATTCACATCTTACATTTACAATATCTGAGAAATGAGTCTACTGTAAGAGACGTTATTTCAGTATAACTCCATTTTATTGCCTTGTGTCTCCAGTTTTCATCAGAGTAGGGAGTAATTGTGAAGCTTTTAAATAGTTTAATTTTTTTTTGCTTTACCTGTTTACATTCTGCTTTATCCTATACATTTATTCTTCTTTCTATTTTATTATGGCAGCTCACTACAAATAATTTAAATTAAAATGCATCATCTATGAACTATAGTCATTAATGCATACATATATAATTATTAATAATTATAATAAAGAGTTTTAAATCCTGAATATTGCATGACAATTTCTTCATAGTGTGAGCTCATAACATTTATTCCACATTTCTTTTGAAATTCATCAGCATGCTTAAAGTTCAGCATGAAAGTTGATGAATCATAGCTTCTGAAAACACTCTTCTCCCACTTTTCATCTTTCTCTCACACCCATGCTCATAGAGTATGATCTCAATGATGACATATAAGACCAGTCCTTCCATATGTAAAAGAAAATTTGCATATAGTTAACCTTAATAGAAACAACAAAATATACAGTGAAATATTAGCTATGCTATCATATTACATAGAACTGCCTATTTGCTTCTACCTAATAATGCACTGTTTTATCTGATTTGGTGGTTTTTTGTTTCAAATGTCAAAAAGAGATATTATTATTACTCAGTTATTAAAAAAAAGAAAGAATAATGTGGTGACAGTCTTGACAGGAGAGACATACTTCTGTATTACTTGCAGTGGACAAGAATACTGGTACAGTGTATGTGTTTTGGAAATTAGATATAAGACTCTATTTAAAGATAATTGAAGAACCAGCTACTGTTAATCCTTTAATCATTGTCTTGATGAGTAGACATAGCAGTGCAGTTTAATTTGCGGAAGTAAGGTTATTTGAAGATTAAAAGTTGACTCTGGCTAACAAATTATGACCATTAGTATATTTAATTAAATTCCATGTATTAGAGAACTGTTTTACACACACACATATATATATAAATGTGTATATATATATACACACACATATATATATAGATATAGATATACATATCTGGTTTGCACATATATGTATGTGTAAACCAGATATACATATATATATATATTTGTATATTTGGTTTATTGGTTCAGTAAAATGGTATCTGAAAAGAAAAAATTCTCTGGCTCTTGTTCTCTGACTTCTTATCATATGTATTTAAGAATAAGTGAACAGAATCATACCAGGTCTTAGAATTTACACAGAAGAACTGTGCAAATGATATGAATCAAGCCCTTAATTAAAAGGAGGGAGGACGAGCTTTATGCATTAGAACAACACAAGTATCTTTGCCCTAAGCACTGGTTTTGAATATCATAAAAGACATTTTTCTTGCTATAGTATCAAATGTTCAGGTGAGTCAGTAGATACTTAGTGCACTAATTAGAACTGACTAAGAAAGGACTGTAAAGATCATGCGCCCATATCTCCCAAGCTAACTCCATTATTGACCCTTCCTGTACAGCTGTGTCCTCTGCATCTTTGCTTAAAAAATTTTTTACTGGATATTGCAGAAACCAACAAAAGCTCTAGGGAGCTATGCTAGATGAACAGTTGAAGGAGCATTGCTCTACAATGGCTTCTCAGAAGTGTCTGAAATTCACACCATCAAAATAAATATTTGCAAATATTTCAAATTTTAAAGTAGCAACACTTACTCTGAAAGTTGACATTAAAGAGTACTCAAGAACTCTACTGATCAACATGTCAAAAAAGTATGTATGGCAAAATTTTCCTTGATCTTGGATCCTTCAAAAAAAAAAAAAAAAATTACTTGCCTATGCTCTGCTATTTTACTTGCTAACATTAAAACATACCACTCTATTTTCAATCTCTCTTGTTTGCAGTCCCTTCAGTTACATATGAGTTACTGTATAATTAATTCCTTAGAATTTCCCACAAATTAGACATGCAAAATGTGTCAGAAAAAGGTGGAGAGACATGAAAATTACTAGTATTAAATTCTCGCTACCTTAAAGCTATTTATTTGATTTTACTATATCTTTAAAAGGGAACAAAAAACATGTCTCAAATTGACTAAAAATTATTTTCTTAGGAATTTCTGCCTTTCAACTCAGTTTCATAAGTAAAGTCAATGAGCCTTCTGTTATGAAGAAACACTGCTCATTAAATTAGTGCTTTAGACTGACTAATTCTTGTCTTACTTTTTATTATATTGAAGTTTGGAAAAGTAAATTAGGTGCTATTATGGTGAGGTTTTGAGCTATAAGTCTACAGGAAATATCTAGACTTGAATAACTTAGTTCAAAAGGGAGCAATAATCTTAATGACCTTCATTCTGAAAAGTCTTCCTGAAAGGACTGGATGTTGAATATGTAATTAGACCTTTGAAATAATTGATGATTTCTAAATATGGTCAAGATAGAAAGTTTAGAGTGTGGGGTATTCCTTAAATACTACTTGTTAGCTGCAAAGAGTAGCTTTCATGACTTTAGAAACAGATACATCCATTGACTCACATACCTGATAAAATCTTAAGAAGCATGATTGGCAGAGGTGAGGAAAGAGGAACCTGAAAGAACTGATGTGACAGAATGGTAAATGGAATTGTACATGGAAGAGAAACTGCATAGGATACTTGGGAAATACTGTAGTTGCCAACAATGAGCTGTTTTCACCCAGTGAATTACAGAAGTATGAAAACAGTGCTCCAACTCCCAGAATCAGGAGAATTTTCTTAAAAGAACACTAAAAAAAACACTAAAAAAAAGGACTTGACAACTAGATTATGACTTAGAACTACTAGGCTGAGTATCTAAATGTAAAAATACAGTTAAAATTGCAATGAGAGTCCAAAACACAGGTGTCCTTCAACTTATTCCTCTGAGGATTTAGCATTTACATGACACACCTAACATTTTCCCAACTCCAACAGTGTTGGACATCTCACTAGACTAAGGTGTTTTTTTTTCTACTGGTGACAATGACGACAGCACTCATCCAGGAGTATGCATGCTGATTTCCTTTCTGGTATACCCTAGTCATGTCCATAACAGTGAGGTAGGGGTGGGCTTCATATCTCTCGCTGAAACCATGTCACTAACCCTGCAGAGGGAGTATGAACCTGTGCTCTGGAAATATCAAGTTCTGGAACAAGAAGTTTGCATATCAACAGCAATTTTAAATTACTTTATGATAGGCAAATTAGGCACTTCAGAACCTAAACCCTATGGTTGGCATCAGAGCCAAAACATCTTTTACAAGAGCTATTACAGCTAAAGGGACATTTTTTAAATTTACTGTTGTAGATGTGTATAAGAAAGGAAAATACTAGATGGTGTCAGCAACCTTCACTCATCTCCACCATTTTATGGATCTTCCTATGCTTGGAAAAGTTCACACGTGCCTATGAGTCACAAATATATCAAACATAAATTTAAAAAATCTCTAAAAGTCTTCGCTTTCTATGATCATTAAAGACATCTGTGTGTCTTTCATGGAAGTGTGATCCTAGGTGCAACTGGAAAATGAGAGCCTTTAAGAGCCTTAGTTGCCCTAGGCTGCTCTGCAAAGAATAACAGCAACACAGGAATAGGCAGGGCAGGCACACCAATGACTGACATCTTGTAGGACCTGAGCCAGATGAGGTGCAGGGGTGGTAACAAGGGCAAGCCAGGAGTCCAGTGATTACCAAGCAAGTCCATACTGAGGACAAGTTGAAAAGTTGCATCAGCATTTTAAGATTCAGATCACCACTTTTCAAAGTAACTGTTGCCATAAACAAATTTATTCTCATTTAATAAAGCTGATATCAAGTTTAGGTTCTAGTCCTTACACTACTCACAGGTGGATTTTTGTGCTGATTTTACTTATTCATACTGTCCTGGTTTCAGCTGGGAGAGAGTTAATTTTTTTTTTTTCTGCAGTTGGTGCAGTGCCATATTTTGTCTTTAGTCTGAGAATAATACTGATAAGACACTGATGTTTTAGTTGCTGCTAAGAAGTTCTTACCTGGTCAAGGACTTTTCAGTCTTGCATCCTCTGCCAGTGAGGAGGGGCACAAGAAGCCAGGAGGGATCAAAGACAAGACACCTGATCAAAACTAGCCAAAGGGATTTCATACTATGGCACGTCATGCTCAGCATATAAACTGGGGAGAGTTACCCCAAAGGGACCAATCATTGCTCGGGTTGGGCTGAGTATTGTTCAACAGGTGGTAAAAAATTGTATTGTGCATCACTTGTGTTTGTTTTTCCTTTCCACTTTTAGAGTTTAATCTCTCCCCTTGTTATTTTCCTTAACATCATTATTATTAGTAGTATTATATTGCACTTTAGTTATTAAACTGCTCTTATCTCAACCTGTGGGGTTTACACTCTTTTGGTTTTCCTCCCCATCCCACTGGCAGAGGGAGAAAGGGGGAGTATGAACAAGCAGCTACTCTAGTGGTACTTGGCTACCAACTGGGTCTAAACAAGGACACATAGTCATGACTCATCACTTATGCAAATAAGTTTTTAAGCCTGTGGTTCCTTGGGGCAGTTTTTGTTATGTCTTTTTTGAGAATTCATAATTTACTATTAATGTCTTATTTCTTTAGCTACACTGTATAGTTTCATAACCTAGTTGGATAACTGAGAAATGAGAATAAAGCGTGAATAAAGCAGGACCAATATGCAATCATACAAAACAAGCAATTTTTGTATCTTGATTGTGACATTTGCCTTTCCAAGTATATGTAAAAACAATTATGTTAGAGATAACCATAGAAACCCCAAATTGTCAAGGATTATTGAAGAAAATGTGTGCTATATGAATTGGTGGTTTCAGGCCTTTTGTTTGGCCTTCCTTTCCTTCTCCATGCAAAGGCAGGAATGGTTCGTGTTATTTGAGTTATCACAAACTGGTGTGATTTTAGCATTCAATATACTTTGCTGTGCACTTGGTTTCTATGACCCAAGGTCTTTGGTGCTTTAGCTAGAATACTTCTGTCACCTGAAGTGTTGATATTTCTGCTACTAATTGGTTTTTGTGTTTACTTCCCCTTAAGTGCTTAACAAAGAATATGTGTCATCCATTTCTAAATGGGGAATATTTCAGCACTAAGCTTTATCACATTTCTAGCTTTTTCCTTAGTATTTCCTCTTAACCACCTGCTTGGTTTCATGTTGTTTGCTCTGTTTGCCTCTTAATTTAAGCTTGCTGATCATCCGTTAATGCAGTTTCATTGAAACATCCCTTGCATAAAACCTTATCAACTACTTCATTACCAAATCTTATTGAAGACTCTCCACCTATTATCACCTGGCCAAATTTCCATTATGTTTTGTCATTGAGAATGTGGGCACGGAGGGATTAAGTTACATAAATTCTAATAGGAAATAGAAAAAAAAATAATTTAACTTAACCTTGGCACAATAAATGAAAGTTTCAACACTTCAAAAAAATAGACGTCAGTTTAAATTACACTCAACAAAGGCTTCTGTTTACTTGCCAGTGTAGCTGAATATGACATTTAGCTGCTATTAATTAATGCAGCAGCCAAATCAAGTATGTGTAGTAAAGTATTCAGAAAGAATAACCACTCAAAACATTTTCTGGCATTAGAGAACATAAGACAAATATGTAATTTAGTAATTACATATTAATAAAAATATTTATTACATTTTATATCTTGGGCTAATGGTTATTTGATCTTTTCCTTCTACACTGAGATAGGAAATATTCATCCTATAAGGAAAAGGCACTCACCACTGATCACTGATATGGAGTCAGCGTATAAGTGTTACTTTCAGAGAGTTCTACAGTTCTCCCTGTATGAGATTGTATTTTTTCTCTTTAGGTATAGCTAAGTAGAATCCTTAATGCAGCTGCAAGTCTAATCTTATTTACAGATAAAATTTGCACTGCAGATGTTAAAAATTAGTTTAATTAAAGTTTTGTGGGCTTTTTAACATTTTAAAGAGATAAAATTTCTTCTTCTTCAATATAGAAGAAATATGATCATGAATGAAAGAAATATAATCACTAATAGATTTACTTCCCAAGAAATGCAACTGGAACACTAAGCACAAATGAGAACAATGTGAGTAAAAGAACTTAGCCTTTGCAATGTAATCCATATCTTGCAGTGAAGATCTGCAGCTAATAGAAGATTTAATCTCTAAACATATTGTTCATGAAGGCTGCCAGGTGACTGCCATAGTGAGCGGACCCATTTGTTTGCTCCCTCTGTAGAAGCTGAGCAAACTTTTCTTACTGCACCTTGACAGTGTGTTTATAACATTCCAGAAGCATGGACACCCAATGGAGTAAGATAAAAGTTCAATTTGCATGGTGGTAGCAGTTCTGTTCCCTTCTCTTTAGCATACTCATAAGTGTAAAATCTCTGTGAGGTTGTGTGAGAGACTGATCTGAAATCAGATTCCACTGTCCATGGTCTCAAATATTGGTCTGAAAAATCCACCTACCTTTTGTCTCAGAGATGAGTGGGAATTGTTGAGATAAGACTCCAGTATCAGTTGCCTTGGAGAAGGGTGGGAGGAGCTGAACTGGGACTCCACCAGTACCCATTGCCTTAGGGATGAGTGAGAAAGATCTAAGACCCTTCCATCCATTACTTTGAGGACTAGTGTGAGGAACTGCAACCCATTATCCCAAGAATTGCTGCAGACACCTGTGTGCAAACACATGCAGATGAAGAGCTGGCTGAAAGACCAGGGAAACTGGTCCACCAGGAATGTGTAATACATGACATGAAGAACAGAGGTACTCCCCTCAGCTCATTATAAAAGAGGAAAAAGGTAATCATCAAGAGATACATTGCCAAGGAGCCATTGCTATGAGGATGGCTCCAGAAGGACACATCTGCGAAGACACTTTCCACCAGTGTCTACTATGGACCCTGAGAAACACCCTCCATAAGACATGGCCATGAGGGCAACTCCACAAGACACACTCCACTGTGTACCTTCAACAGGACAACTCCAGAAGGACACCTCCTTGAGGACACCCATCTCTGCCAACTACTATGGACTCTTGGGGAACACTCTGCTCTGCTACCACCTACAAACCCTGATGGATTCCTGCCACAGATGATGACGACAGACCTCTGGGAAACCACTGGATCAATGGTGGTGACTATTTCTCTCTCTGCACCCTGAATCCTTGTTTCCATCCTTCTTCCAACCTGTCCTATCACTAGCCCCTTTATTACAACAATTTCTCTTTTTTACAATAATTGTCTTTTTGTAATCTGTAATAGACAAACGGACCAATTACGGTACTTGACCTCATTTGCGTCTTGATTTCACTCTTAGGATCACAAACTGAAACATCCTGACAGGTTGTGATGTCAGAGTTGACATTCAATTCCTAAACATGCCAGTAAAATAACAACGTTTCTTCAAACGTCTGGTGAGATAATCAAATTTCCCTTAGGAAAGAACCAGTGTAGAAAAAGTCCATAAACCAGAAGTATTGAAATATCTTATATTGCTAAATTTCAAAGTGATTGTCTGTATTATAGAACCAGAATTGAATGTCATTATTCTAATCTAGTATATATCATATAATTCACTCTGTAGAACATTTTTTTTATTTTTATATGTTATCCAGCGAAGGTTGTAATCCTACGTGTTCAAAATTCATATAAAGTATGTATTTTTTGAGTTCTGTATAAGATTGATATGTAAAATGCTGCTGTCACGTGGTCTGTATAGTTGCCATGCATATCCTTACTCAGATGGGAAACGACAGTGTCATTTGCCATCATGGCATACAGTCTTGAGTTGCAAGTGAGAGAATTTTCTTCTTCACTCTAGGTTGTTCTGATGCCTAATCAAACTCAGAGTTAAAATATTTTGTTTGTTTGAGTACAACTTTAAGTCCTTAACTTTGTTATGTTTTTCTCAGCAAGATCAACAAGTCCTTTAGAACATATTTTCATAAGGTGATAATAGAACTTCCAAAATCCATCTTTAAAATAAGGCATTCTTTTAGCATGTTAATTTGGTCCTTTTTTTCTCCTTCTACATAGTTTTCTAAATATGAGTCTTACAAATGAATTTCATTATTCCATTTATGTCTCACTGATGCTTTTAAAAAAGGTAAAAATAACTTTCCCTTCTTTATTATGGTTCTGTTTATACTTCAGAATACCTTATATCCTTGACTGGTCTGTATTCTTGCTCTCCTATACCCATATTACAAATCAGTATTGTGTCTTCTCTATGAATTATATCAGAAGTAATTTCTTTAATTTACTTTTACATCACTAGTTCAGAATTTAAAATAATGTCAAAATTAATGTTAACACATAATGAAGTTCTTTATATGTATCAAATTTATTGATTCCTACTGAACACTACTTCTTACTGCCTGCCCATTAGCCAGTTCTTAATCCTTTTTTCAAGGGATTGTAAAAATTATACGCTAATTTTTTAAGTCTATGCGACTTTTTGTCATGCCTTTGTAACATCTAAGCATTACATCTGCAGTTATCTTCATCAGTCAAACTTCTAATATCATAAAAAAATGAAACCAGTTTTGTTTCATAAGGCTTGTCCTCCAGAACACGATATTGATTGCATTTATATGCCTCTTTATTTAATAATATATTGATTGAATCACATGCTAGTTTTCTGTTCTTTTGTCAGGGATGACAACATGGTAATCAACCTATACTTTAGCTGGGTCATCCTAATGTCTCCACTGGCACACCTTAACTCTTATTTTTTGGGTTTTTTTTTTATTTCTTTTTTTTTTTTTTTCAGAAAAGACACCTCTATTCTGGTATCGATATTAGTGGGATTGAATGCACCCTCAGCAAGTTTGTTGATGACACCGAGCTGTGTGGTTTGTTTGATATGATGGAGGGAAGGAATGCCATCCAGAGGGACCTTGAGATGCTTGTGAGGTGGGCTGATGCCAACCTGATGAAGTTTAAC
>JAOEHX010050911.1:0-16430 GCA_025448015.1 Bolborhynchus lineola | reverse complement strand
GAGGCGCTGGCACAGGGTGCCCAGAGAAGCTGTGGCTGCCCCATCCCTGGCAGTGCTCAAGGCCAGGTTGGATGGGGTTTGGAGCACCCTGCTCCAGTGGAAGGGGTCCCTGCCCGTGGCAGGGGGCTGGAACTGGATGAGATTTGAGGTCCTTTCCAAACCAAACCAGGTTGAGATTCCATGATTCAGTGAAAATGATGCGTGGAAAAGGCAAGTGCACACAAACGCACGATGTAACCTTTGCAGGCAAGTCATCATATAAATAAAAAATATGTGTTATTTCAAGTAAATTCCCTGGGCTCCTGGGGGAGCTCCAGCCAGCAGCCGCCGTGGTTTGCACTTCATGAGACCTCCAATTACTTTAAAACCAGCCTGTGCCAGCACTGTGCTGTGGGCAGCCAGCACCAGCGGGAGCCAGGCAGATGAACCCATTGCACCAGCATCACTTAGGAACCAGCAAAGACTCCCTGGAGTCATTTTCCAAACTTAACTGAAATCCCAAGGAAAAGGAGTGCCTAAGCCACTGCAAGCCTTCTTAAAGCCTCCTGAAAGGGCTCCACCTGTGCTCCCAGCTGGATGGAGAGCTCTGCGCACAGCCCTTGTGATGGGAGGCAGCAGCTCAGCCCTCGCAGCAACCGGTGCCTCATTGAGACAAGAAATACCTGGTAATTTCCAGAAAACCCGTGTGCAGCAGTGACAGTGTTTGTACAAGGAGCTGCCACCGGTTCCTGTGTGAGCTGCAGTCAAGGCAACAGCTGTGGGTGACACATTCTAACCCAGCTCTGCCTGGTTAATACAAAACCAGCTCATTAATGTTTCACGGGAATATCTTTGCCATGTACCGTAGCAGCTGCTCGCTGTAATGCACAGGAGGTTAATGGGACGAGGGGTATAATTAAGGAACACAAACCATGTGGAATCTGGCACAAATCAGGTCGTTCTCTTTTCCTTTCCTGGACTTTTAACAACAAACATGCAAGAGAGAAGCAGCACCGTGGCTTGGCGATGCCCAGGGTCATGCTGATCCTGTCACCTGGCACTAACTCCGCTCCCTTCCTGACACTCTGACATGCTTTTAGTTACCAGCTCCAGTGCAGGAACCGGAGTGGCAGCATCGCCCAACCATGAACCAGTCACAATATTTGCTGGTTTATCAAAAAGCCTCCTTTTCAAGGCAGGAGTGTGGCAGGATGGTTTGCACTGGCTGATGGCTGTCCCTTTGTGATGCTAGTCCTTCTGGGTGCTGCAGCTGCTCTGGGGAGAAAAGAGAGCAGAAGTGAGTGGAGGCAAAGAGATGCCCATCAAGGTGGAAACTGCTTAATAAGAAGAAAAGAAAGTGAATTTACAGTTCTAGTGGTTATAGGAAAGCTTGAACCTGGCACCCTGATGTCCCTTGGAGACCTCGTAACCAGAAAGGCAATGCACCTTCAGTTCAGTGTCCCTTTGACCCAGCACAGCCTCCCAGTGAGGAGCTGGAAAACTGGGATTTCTTTCAAGCTGGGATTACTGCAGCCCAGGGCAGTGCTGCCAATGCCAAAGCCCAGGCTCAGCTGTGGCATCACAGGCAGCAGCAGAGCAGACATGTGGCATCATTGAGCTATCACACTGATGCCACCAGGTCTGGCCTGAATCCAGCCACTGAGCTCAACACACTGCCCAGCTCCTCGCATCCATATGGATATCCATGAGCCAATTCAGGCTGGAGGAGCTTTTTCTCTTCTACCTTTTCGGTGCAGATTTTTTACTTTGGAAACCATAAAGTGATATTTTTCCCCAAAAAAAGAAATATTCCTTGCAATATTCCAAAGCAGAAGTTAGTCATGGAGCAGCCTTGGCACTGCTTGTGCCCCTCTGGGGGGGCACCAGCTTTAGCCAGTAGTGCTGGAGCCGGCCCAAAGCCCCTGTTTGGCATTCAGAGCATTTTTCCTGAGAAAACCCAAACTGGGAATTGACTGTGGTATCCACTGAATGCTCCCAAAGATTGATTGGTTTGTTTACCCAAACATCAACAAGCTTCATAAATGCCCAGAGGAGAGCAGCCTGTTACACTTGTGCAACTCCGCTAAGCCGCTGGAACACCAAACCTTCCCCAAAACTGGAAGCATTCAAAAGACAGAGCTAACAGATAAACAACCAAACAAAAAAGTCACTCTGCAGCATGAAGATGTCAGTCGCTCAGCCAAGCCTTGCAGAACCAATGCCTCCTGTTTGCCCCAGCACTGCTGTTGCTGTTTTCCTTCCCATTTGGTTTTTAATCCCATTTGGTTACTGTTTTCATGCACTCAGGAATGCTGATTCACCGTTTTCTCCCAGGGGAGTATAAATACAGGAGACTGGGATGGTTTAACCAGAGCTGGCCTGAGAAGTGCTTGTGAAAAACCTTGCAAAGCGACAAACAAGTGCTCAAAGGTGCTTCTTTTGTTTCTCCTAATTCCTGTTTTTGGAGCAACCACTTGATAAAGGAGGAAACCGAACAGCTGGGGTTGAGGTAAAGAAAACAGAGGTCTTGCTGTAAATGGTATTTGGTAAATGATAGCTACTGATAACACTGCATCTGTGTTTGTAACTTTATATTTCAATTTTCATATTATCAAGAATGTAAAAACAATGATAGAGAACAAATCATTTACGTGGGGTTAATTCCAATAACAGTGATTCCAACAAATGTGATTTTTCTAAAGTAATGCCAAACACCAGGAAGAAACTGATTTCAATAGATAGAAGGGACCTGTATTGCAAATTCCATACTTTTAGTGTAGTTTCCTAAAGAAACACCTTACCCAACCACATTTAGTGAGGACCTCGCTCACTTTAGAGGCTTTTGGGCAGCTTCTCATTGCAGGGTGTGAGTCTCTGCTGCCCCATCCTCCTAGGGGAGGCTGCCGTGTCCTGCTAGACACCACCAAAGCCATGATATGGCCACCACTGAAGAGATACGGCAAAGCATCAGGGGGGGCCTTGACCCTGTCTAACACCCGATAACCCAACACTGAGCCTAATTCTGCTGCTCTCAGGGAAGGGTAAGGGTTGGCCATGGCCAACCTGGCACCCTGCACGACCCCGTTTGTACCTGCTCCATCAGACCATGTGGTCTTTGAGAAGGAAACATCTCCAGCTGGCAGGAGGGATTTTCCAGGGGGAGGGAATGATCTTGAGGAGTGTTGTGAAGAGAATCTATCATCTGTGCACATCTGCAGATGGCTTTTTGTCTGGATCAGTGATTTTCCTCATGAAATGGCTTTCCCAAGCTTTATTCTGCAGCTGCTCAGAGTAGCCGGGATCTGAGGTTTTGTTTTTTAATTGATAGTAATTATGGTGCCTGCAAGCAAGGAGAATTAGAAACTGTAAAAGTTTTTACTGCAGCATGATCCCAGCTGGTCATTTCAAATTCAATGCATGAAGTTTAAGGGACATTTCAGCTAACTTCAGCTGTTTGGCATCAGAAACCCAGGCAAACAGCTTAAGTTTGCACACCTTTTATATTTAAGTACCAAACAAAGGTTATTTTCAGACAGCAAATAATCTCTGCTTTGAACCATATCCTCCTGAAGGGACGCACAAGTCTTTTGAGCTGCTTATTTTTTGCCACTGGAGATAAAGACAGACCCTGGATGATGAGCATGGGCTTTGGCGATGAAATCAACACAGCCAATTCCAGCTCAAATGCTGAGAACATTTGCACTAAAACTAAAGCAGTGATCTTTCATCTAGGGTTCTGCTTTACTCTCATCTCTCCCAGCAGCTCAGGGCAGGTTGTATGGGGAGCAGCAATGTCAGAAACAGTCAAACACTGGTTGCTCACACAGGGGTGTTGCACAGTGTGGCTATGCCCCAGTAGTGAATAGTTTCTATTATGGCTCCCTCTGAGGACAGTAATGGGAAATAAAAGCAGAAGGAGGACCCTGCTGCAGAATAACGATTCACCTCCCCACCCAATGTGATGCTGCAAGAGAGGCCCTGCAAGGGACACTGGAATTGTACTAGAATTGCAATCAGGGTGCAGCATATCAATAAGCCATGAAACAAAGACAAATCCCTGCTGCCCAGAGACCTGGATGCTGACAGTCCTTTTGGGAAAGCAATTTGCCATAATGCACGTGTGTGGTGTCTTTGCCAGCCCAGCAGAACACAAAAGGGTGATGCTGTGTGGCCTGGGGAGGGATGAAGCTGTCAGTGTAGTGGCAGGGCTGGCTCTGCTGTACCTCTGCAGTGAGTACACAGCTAAGCACAGGGCTGAGAGGGAGGAGAGCAGTGACAATGATGCTGCAGGCGCTTCGCCTCGGGTAAACCTGGCACAGTGGCATGAATTTACTCCTGAAATAAAGCAGAGGAGGAGCAAAAGCAGCCTGAAATCTGGGGCTCCCCCTTTCAGCAATGAAATACAATGGTACTGTGGCTCCTCTTTTCACAGCCCCCAACCACAGCAGCCCCTCCTGCGGCACCACGCTCGCATTTCACATGGGGAAACAGAACGAGGCAGTCGGTCAGCAGGGATTTGTCATGGAGCATCCTGCTGGGTCGGGCTGGCTGTGCCTCCCTGGTGCCCGTTTGCTGTCCCGATGGCACGTGGCGCTGGTGAGATGCGGGCTCTTGTCAGGGCGGGCAGGCAGCCAGAGGGCTATATTTAGCTACAGCAACAAAACAGGCAGCAGAATCAGCTGACTGGAGGCAGGGAGCCTGATGCATGGTTTAGTTGTAGACAGCACATACTCTGTACTGAAAACGGGGAGGGACACAGCAGGGGAGAGACGTGGGAACCGGGGGAGACGAAAGCCACCCACCCCTCCGCACCAACAGCAGTGCAGGTAAGGGCTGGATGCTGCAGGAGCTGGGTCTGGATCTGGGCTTTGTCCTGGGTGTTGCTGGGGAGGTCCCAGGGTGGCTTCAGCTGTGGATGCTGTGGTGTGGACGGAGGGGAAGCTGCAGGGCAGGGGCTGTGCTCTCCGGGAACTGCTGGGTGCTGAAGGAAGGGGACCTTGGCTTGGATGCTGCTGCAGTGCCCAGGTCAAAGGGATCGCATCCGGGCTGGAACTGATCCATCCCATCGGAACAGTTTTGCTGTAAATAGGTAATTTAATTTCCTTCTGGAGAAAGGGCATGTTAACAGGACTCTGTTAATGATCAGTGCTATCGTAAGTTAACGTGACGTGAGTGTGCCCATTAGCTGGAGCATTCGGCCGCCCTCCTCAATGCTGCAGTCAGAGCAGGCCCAGATGCTGATGCTGCCGAGCTCGGGCAAGGGGTGAGATGAAAGGCAGAGGAGCAATTCACTTTCTTAATGCTTAGAGAGTTGAGAAGGAAGGAGCAGACAGAATAAAGAAAGGGAATAAACAGGCCATAACATTTACAGGAAGCGTCTCCTACTCTCAGCCAGTCAATCCCAGCTTGGCTGACTGTATCAGGAGCACCTGAGATGAAAACCTCTAAAAGCAGCAGCAGCTCCGGGTGGGGATGGACAACTCATTAGCTCCACATGCGATCCATAGCTCACAGGGAGGTTCAACAAAGCCTAATTTATTCCCAGCAATGACAAGCAGAGAGTTGAAATAGCAAGCAAAGCGCTTTTGTGGTTAATCACACAACAAAGCTATATTGTGATGGCAGATTATTCACATACAAGTTCCACTGTGGGGGGATAGTAAAAAATCAGATCAAATAAAAAGGATCCAGGCTATGTGGCCATTTCTGCCAGAAAGGGGGATAAAGCAAAGCACAGGGGAGAGTGTTCTGAGAGAGGAAAGATCACCAGTACAGTTACCAAATGCTGCAACATGAAATACTTGTAAAGGAAAGGTTTACCTGGCTAGTGGGAGCAGCTGGATGGGAATCCATCCTAAAAAGGGTTGAGGATAACCATTCAGATAGAAACAACATTAATTAAATCCCTGTTGAGATCAGCCCCTGCCTGTTCGGACACAACGTGAACACAGAGCCCTTTTAGAATGAACAGAGCAATGCAGTATTAAATAAGGAGAGGAGTTTGTCCCTCACTGCTACAACGTGGACAGTGAGAAGAGCTGGTGCACCTCCACCACGCTGCTTCAGCCGCTGAGCCCCTGTGTTGCTTCAGAAGGGAGCATCATTTCTGATCTCATTTAATGAACCTTTTGTTTTCTACTGCACATAACCACTTGGCTTCTTTGGTACCTACGGGCTCTTTATGAAGCCAGGGATATAAAAACACTTTCCCATCAGATTTTTAAAGTGCAGTTTCTGTAGACACCACCATTTGCCACAAGAAACCATCAGGTGTCTCAGGGAGCATGGGCTTTAAAGCAGCAGGCCCAGAATTTCCTTAGGGCAGTTGCCTTTGACACTGACCATGTCTGGTTTGTTCTTTGCAGCCATGGCACCCAGGATAAGATTAAGCCTTTCAAAGCCTCTCCCAACCATACGTGAAACCCACGAGGAGGCAATGGAAGACTCCAGCAGCAACCCGAAGCACTCTGGAAGTGCTGCAGCCAGCCCAGACTCGTACTCCAGTGAGGATTACATCCAGTCTATTTGCCACCTCGCCAGACCCACCTTCCCAGGCCTTCCTGAAAGCAGCCACAAGGGCCAGGACAGAAAGACCTTGAAGACCATTGAAGACGTATCATGGTCTCCATCCCCTGGGGGGATACAGCAGGAAATGTCAACATGTCAGTTAACCAATTTCATCTCAAATGTGGTGCCACTGGGAAAGGTTGGTCTTGCAGAAACCGAGTTCTGGTCCAGAGAGGACCCTCTGGCTCAGATCTACACCCATGCAGGAAAGGCCTCTTTGTACAGTAAAAGCTCCAGCACTGGGTACTCACAGTGCAACTCTTCCTCTCCAAACAGTGATGTTCATCCTGCAACCATGAAAGAAAAAGCCACAGGGAAACCCACTTTTCCACGAGTGTTCAGCTTTCCAAGGCTTCCCTCCCCAAGACCAGTGCAGAAAGAAGCAGTCTGCTCAGAGCTGAAGCATCTCAGAAGAGATGAGGGAACAGTTTTAGGGAATAATCACAGTCAGAAGGAAAAAGGCCCCATGTTCATCAGTGGTGAAGAGCCATCGCCATCCTCAGCCAGAGGGAAGCTGGTGGGAAACCCAGCCTTGTGCTGCTCAGTCAGAAGTTCTTTGTTCAATACAACAGGCCCTGATGAACAAGAAGGAAGAGAAACTTCTCACTGTGACAACAAAAATGTAGTGGGTGATATTCCCAGCAAGCAGAGATACTCCATGTATTTCCAGGTACCTAAAAGAGCCATGATCCACAACTGGATTTCAGAGCATAGATGCATCTGGAAAGAAGCAAAGATAAAAGCTTGTTTGCTCCCAGCCATTGCTGAAGTGTGAAGAAGTAGCTGCTCAGAGTAGTTTTATTCACAAGACATAACCACCTTGTGCTCTAGAAGCAATCCCTGGAGTCCTTACACAGAAAACATGGCTTGAATGTGCATGCAAGTCAGGCAGACCTTTGTGACCCATCGTATCCCTCAGTAGTGGGCAAAGCGATGATTCAGAGTCTCATCCACTGAGGAAACAAGCGATTAGTTCTCATTCTGGAAAGGCAACAGTCCATAAAGCATCTCCCCACCTATTGCCTGAACTGCCCTGAGCATGAAGAAAAGCTGGAGAGCGTACAAAGCCCATCTGTTCTGGAGGAAAAGTGACTTTCAGGAACATCAAACTCCTGATGTTTTCCAGCAAATGCCAGACAGCCAGATGTAGCTCACTCTTGGGTACTGTTATTCTGAGAAGGACATTTTGACCAATGCTTGGACGGTACTAAATGTGTTCTCTCTGACATACACATTTACAAGGAGACCCATCAGAGATCACTGTGTCGACACCAGAATACCACTGGATAGGTCACCTCTTAGTACAGTAGCATAAATAGTTTTTAAAAGTCATAAGAAGTCTTTTGTGAGGATTTGCTAAAGGGCAGCATGGAGAATATCAGCTCCTCCAGGTGGGGATTTTCCTGTTGCTTTCCCTGGCACATCCCTGTTACCTTTGCTCCTTGATGTACCCTTGAGAGAGGTGCCCTAGGTGGGCATTGCCATGCCAGTGCTGCTGCTCTCCTGGAGCTGTACCAGCCTGTGATGCCAGCTGTAAACCAGGTATCCCGCTGGTCCCTGCACTGTCACGTCCACACCAGGCATGCTGTGGTGAGCATCGGGTCATCCCTTGCTGCTGGACTTCCCTGTTCGAACTGTCTCCCGTTGGTCTTTCTCCTGCAGTCAGAGCATCCACATGTCCCTGTGTTTAGTACCACAGTCTCTGTAGTCAGCCAAGAGCAGTAGGTGAGAAAACTGCAAAGCAATACTAGATTAATTATTACTACTACTACTACTAGGAATAACTCTTTTGGCACAGAGAAGAGCACAGGGACCAGGCTGTTTGTTCAGCAGCAGCCAAGATGGGAAACACCATTGGAAAGCTGCAATTATAAAGATGCTCACAAATGATTCCTAAACCACCCTCGAGCAGATTAAATCAGAAGGCAACTTCTGCTCAGTACCAACAGGAGGGTAAATATGCCCGAGGATCGAAAGGTGAGCTTATTTGAGCTCTCATTTTCACATCTCTTACCTCAAACAGTTTTTCTCCTGTTGAAACTCATTCGCATGAACTGCTTCTCATCTTGGTTTTTGAACTAACCATACAGCAGGAACAAAAGTGAAGGTGGTTCCAGCATTTATGGTAGGCGATGGAGAGATTCGGTCTGGGGAGGTGCCAGCCTACTCTGCCTCCTCCTCCTCCTCTTTTCTTTCCTTCCCAGGTTAACGCTGGGATTTGAGTGATGCTTGTCCTCATTGCCCTGCTGACATTTTGATCTCCCTCCACGTGAATATTTGTGACACCGATGCATTGTCTTATGCCTTGAGCTGCATGTGCCCTGCTTTCGACAGAGAAAACAAATAAAATCATGACATCCAGTTGCTGTTTCCATTACTGTAGAACACGGGTGATTATTTTCAGTACAGGGCTGGTCCACAGCACATGGGCTTGTGACTCGCCACACCAATGCCTTCTCACCCCACCAGGTCACCAACAGAACCAGCTCCCAGGCTCTTCCCCCCACACACATTCAGAGCCTTGCAGAGCTACATGGAGCACTATGTGCTCGGTGTTAGGTGCAGAAAGGATTTCAGGAATGAAGCTTTGGGGTTAATTGGCTTCTTCTGGGGTGTACTCTTAGTGAAAACTGAGGTTCTACTCAAGCAGCTGGGTTTTGAAGAGGAGCAAACAAAGCTGCTGGGATGCACAAAGATGGGGACAAACGGAAGGACAGAGAATCAGGAGTCGTGGGGGTGACAAAGCAGCAGGAGTGGGATGCCAGTGGGCTGGGAGCGCTGGGATGGGGGGATTCCAGCTGTGCAGTAAAGGCTGTGCCTGAGGTGAGAAAGAGGAACCTGGTTTGCATAGTACAGAAACAGCAGACAGGGAGGGTTGTTTCTACGAGCTTCAGCCACCCTTCATGTTCAGATAAATCCTGTTTTGGAAAGCACAGCCCTCACTGTCTTCACCACCTCCTCTGCTGGAAATGAGCGCATTGGCCCCCATGAAATCACAACAGGTCTCTGGGTAAGTTTTGGGCTGGTTTGGTGAGGAACCGGGCTGTGGGGCAGCCCCTTCTCCTCACAGCATTGAGTGCATTATAGCAGCCAGCATTGGCTGGCTATAACACGGAGGACACCCCAGGCTACTGAGAGTGAGCATGCGGTGTTACCAGAAGATAAACCAGACGCTGCCTGATGAGGTGATGTGACATACAGTTATCTAGCAGTTTTCTCCCTGTTCTTCTCTTTGGTGACCATACTGCCCATGGACATGCATCTGGGGCTACTTGGAATGCTCTCCCTTTTGTCCTCTATACAAACCAGCAGATGAGGAATTGCCAGTCAAGATAAACCTGCAGGAGTTACAGACTGCTCATGAGTGCTCCCAGAAAAGAAAGAAAACCTTATCTAGGAATTTCGGTCACAGAGTGAGATAAAAGCCATGCTGCCTCCATGGCTAATTTCATGGCAGGCTCTGCATTTGAAGTCACTGGCAGCAAAATCTCATTTATAGAGCTATCACAACCGCCAAAGGGATTTGGATTAATTTGAAAGGGGAAATGGTATCCAAATCCCACTGGCAGCTTTCAGTATCAGCCTTCAGTCTCAGCCTTCACAACCAGTTCACAAATAATCCTCGGCCTAACACGTGATTTTGCTTCCATGGTCATGCAGCATCTTCCTGCTGCAAATGTTAACTGCATTTGGAGACAGAAAGCCATGACCAGACTTTACAAACCAGGGCTGCTGAGGCAGTAACAAAACTGCCCTGCTCTTTCATAGAATAGGTAGGGTTGGAAAGGACCTTAGGATCATCCAGTTCCAACCCCCTGCCATGGGCAGGGACACATCCCACTAAACCATATCACTCAGGGCTCTGTCCAATTTCCTCCAATGCTCGTCTTTTAAATGACAAAGATACTGACCAGCTCAAACCGAAGCCGAGGAAGCAGCCGCTCCATGAGCCTCGCTAATGGGATTTGGTGATTAGACCTCTGCAATGCAGAATCAGCTCAAAAACTCCTAAAGAGACCCTTACCCGCCAGAGAAGAGCTTTTCTGTACCAACACAGACTGTCAGGAAGACATAGGTTGATCAGAAACTAAAATATGACCCAGTGCAACGTGATTACAGACAGGGATAAGGCACCAACCTGGATCCCAGGGAGGGATCATAATGACCTGAAACGAGCTGGAGCAGACTTAAGGGCTGCACACGAACAGGTAGATGCAGGAGGTGTGTGACTGGGGTTAGCAAAAGCGGTTTCTAAACAGGTCTTTAACTCTGAAGTGTGGATAAAAGCAGCTATTTCTGTTTTAAGAAATCTTACAGCTACAAAAGAAAACAGGGGGCTTAATTTCAGGGGATCAGACCTGAGCCCGAGGCAGAACACAGCATCCCACAGCTTAAAGTTGGGGCTTTGTGGGTAGTGCATCAGGCTTTTCCAGTGCCTGAAGTGTCTGCAGTTGGGCCTAATTGCTTGTTGAGGGCATATTTTAATTAACTTTGAGCTTTCCTAAGTGGAGAATAATGATAAATGGTGTACATGAAGTTAAACTGCATTTAGTGACTAGGCAGGAATCCCTTCTCTTTGAATGAAAACCTCGTCTGTGCCATCAGCAGCATGATTAATGGCAAAGCATTCTGCATTTGCACTGTTACCGCGGGCAGAAGAGAGACCTGCAATGATGGCTGAAAGCTTTTCTGCTTGTGTTTGAAGAGTCAGATCCCTGAAGCCCAGCTCTGTGCCTTGCCCACCAGCACCCATGTGTGGTTTTGTGGCTGGCACCACTACAGTGGGCCACAGTTGACAGCAGTGATGACCTCTGAAGCGCCACATCTTGGGCTTGTGGCCTTTTCCCATGTTCTGGGATTCTCGAGTGTAATTTAATTTGCCTGGCATGAGCTCAGGCTGATGCAAAATAAATGTTGTGTAAATACAGATACAACGTTCCTGGCAATTGCAGCCTTCCTGGAATTAATGTTCCTGGAGGCAACACTTCCAAGGACTGTTGGGAGGAGCTGTAGAAAAACTGGGCATTTCTGGAATGCCAACTAGTTGCTACATAGTTTGACCAAATGCCATATGAAATCAAAGGGAGCCTGTAAGTGCTTCAGAATGGTTTTGTAATGGGAATAATTTTCTGCTGCATTTAAAGCACAGATTTCTAGCAGCAGCTGATGAGGGAAAGGAAATTATTAGTGCATTTATCTGTGTGCATTTGCATTTTGTCAACCGTTTCTTGTCTTTGCTTTTGAGTTACTCTAGCGCAAAGCCCATCATCCTACCATGTGCTTAGCAAACTGTGCTAACCACCAGGTTTGATCTGCCTGCTCTTCACCCAGATCACAGTCGCTTTTCCCCTCTGCCATCAGCAAGTCCCTGCTCTGCCAAGCAGGGTGGTCACGTAAGGTGAAAGCAGAATCAGACAGAGGGGGCACTGCCACGTCTCATCTGATGGTGGAATATGATAAATCCTAAACACTCACAGGTCTGCTGAGCTCAGCAGAATGTTGTGTTATTGTTCCCTTGGTCCCAAGTGTGTGGGATTGAAAATGGCCTCTGGTTTATACCAGAGGTGCTGGGCTGCAAGTTTTTAATCTTTCCAAGTCCCTCAGTGGAGCACTGGGGGGAACTAAAGTGGCTCATGGCTCAGCTTCAGAAAAAGGAAACCACATCTCGAGTGTCCAGGCTGCAAAGCAATTACACAAGAAACACCTGCTTTGCTTGAGATGCTCTCCACGTTCCCCCTCAGCTCATGCTGTAGAAGCATCAAACTAGAATACGTGGTGATGTTCCCTCACAGCTGCCCTTCGTGGGTCAGCAATGCAAACTGCTCAGCAGGTCCTGCTCAGCTGGGTGCTGTATGAATGCACAGAGAGCATCCATCCCTGACTTGTGAGCCTATGAACCATTCAAACCTCATTAATGAGATTAAGATTAATTTGCATGAAGAGCAAAGGAACCTATGCATGGTTCCAGCAGAACCAATGCTATTAGTGAACAATATTGCTTTAAGGGGAAGCAAATAAAAGCACATGCTCGATGATGTCCAGTTTTGAATCCAGAAACATCCAGGTCCTGATCAGGAGCTGGAATTTAAGGACAAATGGCTGAGTAGCTTTGTAGTCAGCAGCAATTTGGTAGTAGAGATATTGTTGCAGATGTTACTGGTCCTGACCAGGTAAGGATGAGCTGGACATGCTGCAGATGGGGCTCTGCTGCTGCTGTTACCAGGCCTGGTTCAGGCCCAGCACTCCCTGAAACATCTGCAGTATCACTTCCACGAGGTGACACATGTGCTGCCTCTGCTCAGACCTGGTTGCTGGAACAAGGGTACCAGGATGGAAAACGAAAAGTAGATGATTCAGAGAGAAGGCGTGAGGCCTTCTTGCTGTGCAGGGTCATCTCCTGCAATTAATTGCTGCAGGATGTCAACGGGATAAAATTCAGCAGGATTCGAGGGAGGATTAGACAGTCCTGTGATCAGGAACATTTGTGCAGCGCTAACTGGGTCAAAGAAATACAAGAGAAATTAAGTGCCGCGCTTCCCTGGAGGGCTGAGCTGGTACCAGCTGGATTTAAAGCAGATTCCTCCCCGCCTCCCCTTCCCAATCTTTTTTTAGCAGCAAGCAAATAGCAGGACCTACTGCAGTGCCTTCTCTTTCCTTAGAACAATAAAGCATGGCCTGCTCTGGGAAGTCCTGGAGAGCCACCATGATGACCGGCTCATGGTACGGTGTGTGGGGAAACCCTCCCCTCATCATTTTAAAGATAGGAAATGGAAGTTTTACCTACCATTTAATAAATTGTTTATCTGTATGATAGCATCAACCAGAAAAGCACGCAGGGATAACAGCTGAATCCAAAAGCCAGCACTAGTGATAACTGTCATGGGGCTAATGGGAGTGATGGCTTCTACTGCGACAGAGGAGGAGAAATCATGTCCTGCTGCACGTAAGCAAAGCAGCAAAATCCTGTGTGAAACACAGACTTCACTCTCCATGCAGGCAGATGCACACCAACTGTTCCATGGAGGTCCAGTGACCCCATGGAGGTAGTAGCTGGGGCAGCAAGTGTAATTTTTTCCCCAAGACTGTCTTTTCCATTAGGAAGATGCTGACAAAACCCGACAGACTCTGCACATCTTTCCGACACCGTAAAAATGCTCCTGGCACAACTGGCCAGAAGGCACAAAGCGCTGCGTGTGACAGCAAGGGAAGCACAACCCGCTCTGAGCTCAGCAGCTCACCTCATTGGATTTCACTGCCTTTGAAATGTCTCATGAAGGCCAATGCTGGCAATAGAAAATTACATGGTAACATCAGAAGCCTTTTGAGTCTGTGCCGAAAGACAAAAGCTTCTTCCTACGATCCATTGTAAACCATAAGGGGCAGAAAGGAAATCACATCAACATTTAAATACCCCATCAGGCTCAGCAGAGGCCCATTGCCTTGGAAATTTTGGTATTTGAAAATCAGGATGAAGACAACTCCTGCCAAAATTGCCAAGGAAACAAACCTTCCCCAAACCTCCTCACCAAATTCTGCTGCGTCCAGCACCTTTTGGTCAATTCTCCCAATTCCATTTCAAACTGAAGTTCAAAATGTTTTGCAAAGCTGTATTGCTCTTCCCATTTTCCTGCTCCTCCAGAAATAGCAATGCTTAATCTGGTCTGCTACAACTTTGTCAGACTCTGAGACATGACAGGGCCACAAGGACCCAGCCATCAGACAGAACGCTCTATTGGAATTCTCTCTTTTCGTTACCAGCATCAAGGGCTGCAATTTCGGGGCAGTTTGTCACATTAGAGATGCTTTTTTCATGAAGAGGTGTTTCTGGTTTGGATCCTAATAAAACAGCTGAACTACAAGATCTTTCTGCTCCTGGTACAAGCACTCCTATCCTGGATGCACACCAGCTCCCAAGCTATTTCAGCTCTGCTGTACAACAGCAGACAACATGTATCTTTATGGATCAGGGCCTTTGCAGACATAGTTAAGGAGCCACTGCTTTCAGAACCTTGTACAACATGTTTCTCAACAGCAGTATTTTTAATCACTATGAAAACAAAGCACTGCAATGCATGGATTTCTTTTACTTGGAACAGAGAAGGGAATCAACTCACGCAACAGAATGAAGGCACTCTGGCTTCTTGAGTTATTTTTTGCCTTCTGTAGAATGGAAATAATTCTGATTCAGGGGAAGAAGGGGGATTTGTAAGATCAGCCAAATCTACAAGAAAAGATAATTATATAGAAACTTTTCACAGCCAGCAAAGAATCACGGAGGTAAAAGAGAAGCATGTGCTGCTGCACTGGGTGAGTTATTTCTCATTATTCGTTTCAATAGCTCCTACAGGACATGAGTAATGCAAAGACAAATGTAATGGAAAGGCCGGCTGGCTGCTGAAGATGATGTAACCCAATGAAAGCAGAGTTTTCACACTGTCAGATGGGAAGGCTTAATTAAGTTGTACAGCCAGACCAAAGACTTAAGGCTGGATCCAGCAAAAAGGGTAAACCCACTTCAGTGGGATGTGAATTCCCATGTTTGGTGCTGCAGTCAGACACTTGCCTTCCTGCCTGCAGTGGTTTGGTGGGTTAGGATAGATCTCAGGGAAGACAACCTGCTCTACATGCACATGTGGTACCTTCACGTTTTGACTCCTGAATACCTCTCTTCCCAGTGACGTAATGGAAAACTTCTTTTTGGCCATCTTGGGCCAAATCCCAAATTTCTGCTTTTTGTTCATCTTCCTCCTCCCTCATTGGTGTCTGGATGAAGGATCCCAGCTAAGGGAGGATATGTTACACAGAGCAGTCTCAGCCCTTCCTGTAGTCCATTACCTAACCTTACACCAGAAACGTTTCTGGTTTAATACATGCAAGCATTTGCAGTAGTAGCTCACACCACTACAGGGGTACAGCCTCCCAGAGAGCAGCTTGAGCAGTATAAACCTTCAGCTGCTCTACACTCAGTCTGAAAACATTGCAAAGGGGATGAAAACACATAAATTAATGAAGTAAGAACAGAAAATCAAACTGTAGTCTGAAGGATGTTTGACTTGCTCGTCTCTCACTGGACAATATGTGTATGCTTTTTTACTGGCTAGAGTTGCTATTGCTCACTGGAAAGCTCATGACCATGCCGAGACAAAGAAAGCTCAGTCTTCAGAGGTGTTAACCAAGACAGGTATTAAATATCTCTGTTGGTTGCCTTTGCACAGAACCTCTAATTCATATTTCTGCGACTTCAGCAGCAGCTCCTCCATGGAAGACACCTTATGCACCCCATGACCTGTGTGAGTGCACACGTGTGACAAGAACTTGGTTCGCAGCATCCTAACAGCTAAATGAGAAAGGAAAAGGTGTAGCTTTGTCAAACGACTGACATCTTAGAAGCAACAGCCCTGCCATGGGGGGTACCCCAGACACAATGTCAGATAGGGGGCTTCATCCAGGCTGCTCACAGTTTGTATGTGATTTCTAACACTCCCTTCTCCCTCCACTGCTTTATCCAGGAGAGGTGGGAGGGAAGGAGATAGCAAAAAGCAATCCATGCACATCTGTGGCTTTCTCCATCCGATCTGTGTGTCTTGCTAGCAGGGTCAGTAATACCAGCCCACAGCTTGGTGCAGGTTTTTAGATGCAATAGGTCTCAGCCCTCTTGTCCAAAAAGCAGACTTTTAATTGGTGTGCTATGCTTTGAAAAGGAAGGGAATGAAAAGTAAGAAATCCCTCCTCCAAAGAGCTATCAAGACCATTAACCACAGCTGAGAAACTACTGTTAGTTCACTTTAGCGGTCAAAGCGAACAGCCTGCGCCTGGCACTAGAAACAAATAGCAAAACCCTAGAAAAAAACCCCAAAACTAACTTGGAACAATCAGATGAGGCT
>JAOEHX010050910.1:0-19795 GCA_025448015.1 Bolborhynchus lineola | reverse complement strand
TTAACACTGTGACTGTTTTTTTTTTTTGTTTTGTTTTTTTTTTTTTTTTTTTTTTCTTTCCCTTTTTTGTCAGGATGCTGGAAAAGAACAGTGCATTTTTCCTCTTCCAGACCCACAAGATCTCTTCCAGGCTTCACAAATGAAGTTTGATGACTTTCAAAAGGATCTTCGCAAAATGAAGAAAGATTTGAAAGGTACTGAAGCTAGATTAAGTACTAAACATATGTTAACAACATACCCCTGCTGTTATTATTTGTATAATTTTAAGAAAGTGGATAACAGTGTAAAAATAGTTGAATATGTCTGAGATCTCAATAACTATTTTATTTCTTTAATTTCATTATTTGCATGACCATTCAAGCAATAATTCAAATTTTCAGGAGATAATCTGAAAGAGGTTATTAAAATAGCATCATCAAACCAGTTAGATTAAATATTTTTTTAAAAATGAAAGAAAGAAAATTTTAAATAGAATTAAACAGTCTTTAAATAATAAATTATTATAGATAATTCTATTATTATCACCTATAAAGTGCTGGGTGATGTCCAATGCAAATATGTCCATATTCAGGTCCAAATACCATTTAGCAGATAATATATATGGCATGTTTTTCAAGACAGTTGAAATAACCTTTGTTAAAAAGTAATATGCAAAGAAAGTATTTTTTTCTCCTGCTTGTGGAATTATTTATTTAAATGAACTCAGCAAGCTTAAAATAAGGTATATTTGCTAGACTTCACTAAAGAACATGAATCACGTAATACATTTCTTCTTAACACTTGGAACGAAGCATTGAGTTTAAGTTAAGCTGGAGTAGTTCGTAGAAATTATAGCTAATATCACGATCTTTACTATTTTTGCTAAAAGTCCCTTCTAGACTGGCCAGTTATGTACCATTACGATAAATCTTGGAGAGCAGGATTCAAACCAAGGAATGAAAAAGTCTTTATATTTCTTTTACCTAGCTGATTTTAAATTCCATGCTTCTAGAAACCAAGGAATGGTTTGGTACAACATTAGCCCCTGAACATCTAGAACACAAGTTTCTCTCTTAAAACAAAAACATAACATAGCTACCAAACTTTCTTTCTTGCCTTCATCAAGCTTTCTGGTTGGGTGTTTTAAATAGTACCTTCAGAAGTTTAAAACAAATTTTAAAAGTTATATCAAGGTCATTTTTGTGATACTAAGGAGTGAACTGCAGCACCATTCGTTTGCTGCCCCAAAAAATCTATGAGGCAAAAATCCTGAAATTCAGATATGAAAACTTGTTTCAATACTTACATTTGTCATATAATCTGAGGGCTGATGTCCCAGCTTGCACATAGAGAAGATGGTTAGGTCTGACTTGTTTTCAGGAACTTGTTTATGACCATCCATGGGTGCACAGATGTTATTCTTTGCAAGTTCACCAAAAATGTTTTTATATTGGTGAAAGGTTAAATATTTTTAGATCACGGTTGAAATTTGTGCACAGACATAAATCTTTTATGGAATAAATCCATACTGTGCAGTGATCAAAGCAGAGGTTCTGTAAAAATTGAAATTACACGCTTTGCTCTGCCATCAGGCAGCAGTTGAATTCTTTCTGTGCCAATCCAGCCTTTAGGCTGGAGTCTCTGTTGTCAGTCTGTTCCACAGTTAATGAAACTGCAGAATAACTGCAGACACCATCATTCTTTCCCTATTCCCTTTGTTACAAATTTTTGGGGAACAGTATTAGCTTCCTTCTGCATCCTCTTCTGGATATGAAGTAAGAATTTCAATTGTAGCCTGTAATCTTATTCATGAATTCTTATCATCCCTGAGTGATGCAAAAATGCTTTGTGTTGGTTCTCTTTTCCAAAGGAAAGTGTCACCATAAACTAAAAATATTTTGTGTTAAAAAATGTTATGACTGCAAGAGCATTCGCTAAAAATTCTGGGTATTTGAATAAGTTAATTGTTGCAATGCTTTCAGTGAAATAGAATAGCCAAGTTTCATGACAGTCTTTCTTAAACTGAGTAAAAGTTTTAGCTGAATGGATAAGTGACTTTAAAGTGGATTTCATCTGCATTTAGTTTAAGTACACTACTAGATTTTCTAATGATCATCTGGAACCTTATGAGTTACTAGAGTTAGCAAGTGCCTCATTCCATGGCCAAGAAGCTGTAAGATGCTGAGCAAATTCTAACAGAATCCTAAATATGATGCTCTCCTTTTGAAGTTGGTGAGACTAAATGAGTATTTGAGTATTACTGGGAAATACTGACTTTAAAGCCATAGAAATAGCTGCCTATATATGGATTTCAGTTTCATACTGAGATGCAGACTGTAACCTTGGACTTATTCTGACCAACAATTAGAATATTTCATGAGAGGAATTTACCATTTGGGTGACTGGGGGTGGGTGTGTTTGCTTTGTTCTTTATCATGGAAAAACAGAAAATTGTGCATAACATTGATGCAGGCAATACCACTAGTATAAGGGTATTCTGTCCCTGTCGGTTTCAAATAACCTACAAAGCATGTACAGTGAGATCATACTCAGTGCAATGGGGGAAGGGGGTATTGGTTCACCCAGGAACAAAAGCTTCTGAATATGTTTTATTTCTGTCTTAAAAACTTTCCATGATCAAAGGTAAACTTCTTCCTAGAAGAATTTTTATGGAAAATTATGGGAAAAAAGCATTGAGAAAGATTGTTATTATAAAAAAACCCCAAGTTTTGCAACTGTAACAATAGCAGTTCATTCCAGCAATGCTGTATTTTTCCATATAAATATGTCAGTACTACATAGAGAGACATGTAGATATAAATAATGTTTATGGTTCTGTAAAATAATTCTGTTGTCATGCTCTTTCACAGTTCTGGGTTCGGGCTTATGGTTGTATTAGAGTTCTTAAGCTGATTGCTTTTTTTAAAAAACAAGCACTCATTATGATCAAGTTTCTGTGCTTTTTTTGCCTTTTGACTCAGGGCTCTTCTCCATTTTTTATGAAGTATATTCCTTGCAGTTTGTACATGTTAGAAAATAAAATCTCTTCTAAAATTTCAGTTTAAAAGTGTAAGTTCAAAAGCCTCTCAGAAAGTGTGCTGCGTGCCTGTTCCAAGATTAATAAGACAGAAATTATCAATTTATTTTTTTTTATTAAAGAAAGAAAAAATATCCCTAATATTATAGTGGAAGCTACCACTAGCCTCGTAATATTGAACTTACAAATTGTTCAGTTTGGGTTTTTTTTTCTAATAATATAGACCCCTTGGATAAAGTCTATACACTAGATTTACCCCTCTACCCTCTCACAAGATAGAAGACCAAAGAACAGGTAGATCCTTTTACTAACAAACCAAGTGAGTTTGGCTCCATCTGTTGCTCCCAAATTTCACAGCTCCCCAGGATTCTCAATTTAGCCTTTTTGACTTCAGTGACATCTATTTTGTCAAGCAACTTGATCTGCTTTTGATCTCTCCTGGCTGTCAGCAGCATTCCTTGATGCAGTCATGCCAAGCAATGAGTTCTGTTCCTATGTCATTCCACAGAAGAAACTTTAGCACTTGCCACATGACTTAAATCAACTTGCCTTGTAAAGAAAACTGGGCATCCAGGGTCAGAAGAGCAGTGTGTGACTCTCACTGATTAGAACTTGTGTTGTATATCTATTATGATCAGTATATTTTTCTACACACTTCAGAATGGTAAAGATGGGGCAGCAAGATGCGGACAACATGTATTGAATCAAGTTTTAATGCTGTCTGCTCTGACACTTTCTGGAGGCACAACTGTGGTTTAGGAAAATATTGGATTTGTGGCCCATGTAGTTCTTCAAGACATGTGTTTAGTTTAGGGAAGAACTAGGACACTAAAGTGGCAGTGAGAGTTACAGAATTTATGAAGCATTATGGCAAGTTCACACTGTTTAGAAGCTGTTCTCTGGCTGCACGTTAACATTTTAGCTTTACAATAGCAAGTTTATTCTTGAAAATCAAAAACTAATGCATCATTTGTCATTTATGGCAAAACTTTCAGTGAAGCTAGAGAGGGAATTAAAAACAATGTCAGGCAGAATATAAATCCAACTAGTAGAATGTTGAAGAGATGAATACCATATAATGTAGACTGTTATTAAATGAAGTTGAAATCAGTACTTGTTTATATGTTATAATGTCATATTTGATGTCTTTGAAAACTAATTACAAGTGACGGTTATGATAATTAAATATTATTTTTCTAGTGATGATTTCTTTTCTTGCTATGAGTGTTTGCAACTAATAGAAAAACCTCAATCAATAAGAAACTAGGTTGTGTGGCCCAGCACTTCTCTCTGATTTGAAATAAATGTAGCTGATAATGTTTATAAAGTGTTAAGCATTTGCAGAACACTTTGAATTTCAAAAGGTATGTTCCAAGAAAAGCCCCACAGTCATTTGGAAAAATAAACATTTCCTATTTTTCTGTGCTTCTTAGAGTCACCTAAAATTATCCAGTCAGCTTAGATCTGCTAGTTGTAGACTTGATATGTGCTCTCTGGTTTAACACCTGCTGTGTAAATCAGAGCATTAGGAGAGCCATCTTGTGCAATAGAAAAACTCCTAAAAGTTTTATTTAAAGTGGTGTCAATGTGTAACTGAGATGGGATAGTAGTAGGCATGCTATGCTTTGACCCCCTTACCATTTTTTTTCTCATACAGTATAACTATTTAGCTTTGACAAATCTTGCCTCTTGCCTTGATAACGACTGTCCCTAACCCTAAAAGTGCAGTTGGTGTGTTGTTTGAGATGCAATTTTCTTCTTTATGGCAAACTCTGGGGTGCATGGACTATTTAGCAAAACAAGGCTGTAGCCACTGTTAATTCTTTCATTGGTAACATTAATGTTTGCAAGCTAAAAACAAAATGCACAATTCTATTTGTACATCATTCCCTCTCTCACATGCATACATCCATATATAGTTTTATATTCGCACGACTCTGTTTCCATCACAGTTCTGATGGTGGAGCTGAGACTTTGGCAAAATTTCAGTGCCACTTCTTGATCGGGAACAGGAAGGGTATTAATTTAAACTTCAGTTAATGGAGTTAAGCAGCCTAAGATATTTGGGGTCTCACTATAGATGACAGAAATGGAAGGGACTACTCTCCTAAAATTGTCCTCTTAAAATTGAGTGCTAAGGAAAGGTTTTGAGTTTAGTCTGGTGATCTGTCTTTTAAATACCTAAAGTTTGATGAAACTAAGTCCATCCTAGGAGGATGCCCAAAAAGCTAACATTTTTTTAATGTGTTTCAATGTTGGTACTCCAAGTTGTTTCAAGAGAAGGCAGGGAGCTGGAGGGGAGAGAGCTGAGATAGAGGAAAAAATATATATTTGCAGAGTTTGAATACATTATCTCATCAAAAACTTTCTGGTTTAAAATACTTTGAAATGTCTGTGTTTATTATTCCCTGTTAATAGCTTTTATACAAATGGGAGTGAAGGATTTTCATAATTAAGAAATAGATCTTTTATTTTTCTTATATGATCCAGAGATCCATATTTTGATGAAGATATGCCTTCAGTCTTTTATGATAAAATGTCCACTCTCTCAAGGTAATTATTAACAAAACAGTATAGAAACATTAGTAGGTTTGGTCAATCCTACAGTTATCCGTACAGTCTGTCATTACAGAAACAGCTATTGTTTTAACTAATTCTTTACTTTTGCCTATTCATTAACAGCTGTGCATCCACAAATTCTAGTTGTTTGTTGAGCTCTCACTGAAAGGGTTAATTGCTGCAGTCATGCAGCATACAGACTCTTAAACCTAAACCAGATGTAAACTAAAGCCAGGCTTTCAGTCAATCTGTGAGTCATATTTTATTGTCCTTAAAACTCCCAACAAGGAGCTGTCAATGTAAGTCCTTGAAGACTCAGCAGTCCTTAGTGTAAGTCTTTAAAATTCCAAAGAAAAAATAAATAAAGGAAAATTAGGAGCTCTTTCTGTACTTGTGGCCGAGTTCACCAGAGCCTGTCTTTTGATGAGGCAGGTATTGTTTCCTGTAGGTAAAGTCTAAGCTTTATTTTAAAGTCACAGTTTGAAGTTGTAAGGAATCCAGAAAACACTGAGGAAGTTGTGAAAACAGTGGTTATTCTGCTATATGCTTTAGATGATCTTAAGGTCCTTTCCAGCCCTAACTATTCTACTATTTTATTCCCTGTCCATGGCAGGGGGGGTGGAATCAGATGATCTTAAGGTCCTTTCCAGCCATAACTATTCTGTGATTTTATATACTTCTCAGAAAAGTAGGACACATGCACGTCTTCTGTAGGGATCTGAGTACTCAGAACCTCTGAAATTCAGGACATAATTTTAAAACTTCCTTAAAGATTTAAAAATAAATGGTCTATCAAATATCAGTGCAGCTTGTGCTTTCAAGTACCTTAAACAGTCTTGAAAATACACATAAATTCTGTAGGACTTCTATAGATAAGTATGTGGTTTCAGAAGTGATAAATTAAAACAGCCTAATGGACCTCTTAATTACTCATACCAGATAATTGCCAGTGGTTTGGTGGGTTGGTTTGTTTGGGTTTTTCTGCTTGTTGTTTTTGGTTTTATGTTTGAAGGGTGCTGAAAGAAAAATAATGCTGCCCATTATTATGGTGACGAAAGACAATACAGTAAGCCTGAGAAGCAGCTGATCTTCTGCTCACACATTTTGTTCAGAGACATATTGTGGGCTCAGAGGAGATATGTGCTCCCAAGGCCTAGAATTTAGTATCCAACAGAACTAGATATAAAAAGTTCAGTAAAGAGATATTCTGAGTCTTGAAAACTTTTTTTTTTTTTTTCTTTTTCAAAAAAGAAAAGCAACAATTTTTGATGGGACAGTGCATTTTGGATCACTTACCAGAATTGCTTACTTCAAGTGTTAGTACAATGCACATAACATTTTATGGCTTTTCTTTCTTTTCTTTTTCTGTATGGATGTCTGTTAATCAGCTGTTGTAAAATCTAAATGAAGGCTGCTGTGAAAACTTTTACAGTTTTAATATATTGACCTAAAGTTAAAAAAAGGATATGAAAACTAACACAGTAGCTTGGAAAATGGCAATTAATTGTATTTTAATATAAAAAGTGAAAATAAGATTCTTGAGATATTGGATATGGCTGAAATAATTTATTTATTTTTTTAATCTCTAAATTGGTTTTGAACACACGTTTTCACATCAAATTCAAAATCAAGAGTCTTTAAGAGATATGGGCAGAAAGATACTACTTTGAGTTGCCCAAAATTTAGAAGGTACTCCCACAAGAATCCATTGCTTCTCTGGAAAATCATATACAGTTGTCTTCAGCATATATTAGAGAGAAGATTAAATTAGATGGCCTATTGATTTTCTCCATTATTGAGATATTGTTTATATGTTAAAATTGATTTAGAGGATTGGAGAAGGGGTATATCTGCACACTCCAACTTCTGCTTAGGAATACAGTAGGTTTGTCTAAGTTTTCCAGTTGTGTGCACATCCCCCAAGATGAGAGAATAACTGAACCTGTAGGAATAGGGAGAACAGGGCAAATTTTAAATCTGTTATTGAAAAAGATACAAGTTTTTGTTTCAGACAAAACTTTTACAAACTCATTACAGCCAACCCTTTGCCAAACTATTCCTTTGATATCTGAGATATTTAGTTGGGCTATTTCATGGAGAGAAATTTGTCTGAGAAACGAAGCTGAGTTAAAAAAATCAAATATAGAAGACTTAGTATTGTTACATAGCTGGGTTTTGGGGCCTGGGTTTTTTTGTTTTGGTTTGGGGTTTTTTTTGCTTGTTTTGGGGTTTGTTTTGTTTCTGTTTGGTTTTGGTTGGGGTTTTTTTGGATAGGTTTGTTTTGCTTGCTTTGGGGGAGTTGTTTTTTTTTTTTGTTTGAGTTTGGGTTTTGATTTTTTTGTTTCTTTTTTTTTTTTTATTTTTATTATTCGCCTCCACTTTGCTTAGAAGTTATTAAATACTCTTCTGTCACAAGCATTCAATCTCATGCAAATAGCAGGGGTTACTAATCCACTGACAAATTAAAGAACATGATAAATGGGTGCCATATTCAACAAGTTCTGCACAGAGACCACAGTTCCAGATTTGGTGCTCTGGAGAACTGTGAAACTTAGGGAGAGCTTACAGGACTGTAATTCTCTAATGAAAAAAAGCATCTGATGAACTGTTTTGTTTTAAGCATCATAGCACTGATTTTAGTATGATTGTAATGACAGAATTTGTCCTGTTTTTAAAGGTTGGATGCTACGTATGATACCCTACTTTCTGCAAAGACAGAGAAAAGGATTTTTCCATATATTTTCTTTCGTTTTTTAAATTACTTAGACATCATTTGCAATTCAGAAAGAGGGTCAAAAATGGACCTGAACTGTTTTTCTTCTGACTATCACTTATTTTAGTCTCTTAACAGTGGGAGGGAAGGAGCAAACAAAAAAAAAAAGCCCAGTCTGCAAAAAAATAGAAAAGGAAAAATTTCATTAACTGTACTTCTGCTCCCCCACCTCACAAACAAATCAACCAGGGAAGAGTTTCCAGTATCTGAATGGTTAAAACCCGGACATTTCTTTCTGACAATATTACATGTTTCTCTTTTCCTTAGCAAGTTGAATATAAAGTATAGTGTATCCCTGCATCTCCTTATAGATTTTGAAAAGGGACTGCTTCAGGATACTGGCATGGGTGTAGGCTAAGATTTTTGGTGGGAATATATCTTCGTAAGATCTATACATATCCCAAATCAGCTGAGAGATCAGTTCATTTTGAGCTGCAGACATAAATTCAAGAGAGTATGATGTTGTACTGCTGTAAAGAATAATCCATATTCTGGAGAAAGCTATGGAATTTCAGTGCTATAAAATGTTATTGTAGATTCTGCCTCTTATTTCTCAATAAGGGAAAAGAATAATAGAAATTCTATCATACACTCTAAGAAAAACTCATGGTCATTTGAATCCTCTCCCTTATTTCAGATATGTCGATGAATATTTGTAAAATTACAGGTTTGTCCTTGCGACAGGGATACCTGTTGTCAGAAACAGGGTTATCAGTTGGTTAAAATATACCCATGCTATTTTTTTCTTCTAAAAATCTTCTGTTATTCATTTTTATTTTGCTCTAAGCTTAAAAAAATAATAGTAAAAGAAAATTTAAATGATAACTGTCATCCTGGCTTTAGTGCACTTGTAGTTATTTAAGACAGTTCTTATTCTCAGTAGATATGCATTTTTAAAATTGTTACCTCTAATTGTCTTTGATATATTCCTAACCATGATGAAAAATTATTAACCAGTCTCTATGATATTTAAGGCTGCATTCTTCAAAGATTTCCCCCAGATATAGCAGACCAGACAAATAGTAGCGTAAAGGTGAATCAATTCATATAGCTAACAGAAAGCAGTGATGTGACTGCCATAATATACTTTCAGTTTCTTGTTACTGTAGCTTGAATGACTAGGTACAGATTTGTAGTGGGTTGGCAGACCAGCATTTGCCAAAATTAATGAACCTGTGGATCTTTGTCTTCAACTATGTCGTCCTTAATTGCTGTACTATGCCCTTTTGGACATGTTATTAGTTTCTTGTTGTAAGCTAGAGACAGATTATAAATTTGTTTTTGATGAAGAACAAGGTGACACTGATTTAAAGTATTATAGAACCACATTTTTAGAGTAGATAATGGTGGTACATGAAAGGCTAGTATTTGTTATTTCCAGTCTTCAAAAGCAGACTATATTTCTCATTCATGTAGATATTTTAATTGATGCAGTTCAATTCATAATTTATATTTAAAGGAGATAATTATGATAGTACATTTTACTGTTTAAAACTCTTTTTTTTTTTTTTTTTTAAATGCCTAACTAGTACCCTGTATTTAAAGACATAATAATCCTGTTTTTCTGAAAGAAACTCTGAAGATTAAACAAGGAAAATTTGGAATTTTTTTTCTGGTATGTGCACTTTTAGTGGAAATTGTGAGGCAGAATCGAGCAGGATTCACTTCCATGGAATGGTGGGAAGTTACCACAGGCTAGAAAGATTTCCTCTAAAGCAGAAGCAAGAACTTAACATTCCCTAAAGTAGTAGCTTCAAGTCTGTTTTTTGTGCCCCAAACTAAATTAGCTTGGATAGTTGTGAAAGCACAATGGTACTTCCTTACCAATGAATAATCTCTGCCAGGGCTGCTTCTGGTTCCAGCTTCTCTCTCCTGATTTCTGGTGCAATAAGAACAAAGTTGTCCTCCAAGACCTCTCACTGAGTTCAATCCATAACTGTATTCTTATAATCTTTCACTTTAATAATTTTGTGTTTTTTACTTTTGAGCAATGCAAAGAGCTTTACTACATCTGCGGTTTTATCAGGTGTCATGCCCTCATCTGATCTTATTCGCTAAATTAAGTTCCTTCCTACTACTTGGTGCAGGTTTTGCATCTGAACTTTTGGGTTTATTCAGTTACCGTTACTTGGGGCTAGGTATATCAACACAGCCAGGGATCTGAATTTATAATTTAGTTCCTGTACATTTCAGGTCCTTAAATTTGTCTTTCTCCTTCAACACAATTGAATACTTTTTTTAATTTTTGTTATTACTGATCTAAACTAAACACTAGCCATAAGTTATCTGTATCTTTTGGTCAAAAATATTTGACTGGGAATGTAACTATTCCTGAACATATTATTGTAGTGTTTGTACTTGAAGTAGTACATTTGAGGCAGATATTCCAACAGTTTAACTGGCTATGCATTAGGTTGTGTCTTTTATTTGAGTATGCAGATCCGTACTATGATGTGTCATCCTAAACTAATCTATTACTTCATTTTCAGTATGTGAGACAGAAGCAGCAAAAGTTTATCAGCTATCACTAGAAGAGCACCTCCAGCCTTTCAAAGACAGCATGGAGCAATTCATTAGTCAAGGTAAATAATGAAACGTCACTTAACCTTTTCATGTCATTTCAAAGGAAAGTTATGGGAACAATGTTTATACATTGTGGGAAAGGGACTATTTATTTTGGCATCATAGAAAGATGTGGATTAGTTTAATCAGATGCCACACGGTTCTAAAAGATTTGCAAAATGATTCTGTTGTAGTGTAGGTGAGTCACTTTGTTTTGCATGACAGCAAAGACAAATGCTATTGGCTTGAGTGCATGATCTTCTGATAAGTTCAGCATTCCATTAGGAAACAATTTTACAACCTTTGTTCCTAGAAAAATTATTGAAACTGCATCTGTTTCATTAACTTCTTTCCAAAGAGATGATTATTTTTTATGTGCCAAAACCATGGAGTAAACATAGCGGAAGTAGTTAAAGTTTTTCCAGATATAAGGCAAATCCGTATTGAAATACTTGGATGCGATTAGTGGAAAACACTGCAAGAGAAAATAGATAGAAATACCCATGATGAACTAACATCCTGAGTGCTAGAAGGAAAGCACTCTAAAAATGAGATTATGCTTTTAATGCTTTAATAGACCATTCTTGTACAAGGCCATAGGAGGTACGTATAACTTTAATTTTTGACTAGTGGAATATCAAAGAATCTCCTGCAATGTTACTCTGAAGGAGTATATGTTGCATTTATCACTTTTTAATACAAGTCATAATCCCATGCATCAGGGTGACAATGGCTTCATGTGTACACCAATGTCATTTTAGTTTTCTTGACCACTTTGATGCTGCTCCTGCTTTGATATTGCATTTTATAATAAGACACACCTGTTGTCTCCTGAAGAGGTAAGTTATATGAAAAATTAATATCTAGTGCTGATTTAATGGAGCTGAGCTGTGATAATAAGATGTGATAATAGAAATCATTATTAACTGAATGTACATTAAGTTTGAGAGGTGAGTGAGATATGCATTAATCTCTTCTTGGTTAGAATATCCATGGCCATCAATCCAAATGTTCTAGGAAGTAAAATATGAAGTTCTAGTATATACCGATCCATGCTACAGAACTCTCAATTACAATGAATAAATTCAGCAAACAAACCATTTTGAACCATCAAATATGAATTGACGCTTTCTAAGACAAATGTCTATTAAACAAACCTCGTAAATTGGTTGTTGTCACCAACAGTAGTAGGTATGATTATGTACATGACATGTATATGTTACCGTTGTGGCATAATTAAACATGTAGCAAGTGTTTTGAGTTGGGTTTATATTATTATTTATAGAGAGAGACAGAAGGCAATCACAAATTACAAATCAATCAGAGATCACTAAGTATACTGAAAATCGTGGTATATGCTTGCATATTAACCTTAACAGCAGGAAATACATGAGGATTATATTTCATCGGACTTCATCTGCTAAATGTCTTTTCTTTTAGAAAACATACTTTTAGAAGTATCTGAATCTATACTTTCGATTGCTTCCTGATTCTGACTATAACTTCCAAAGCATAATTATATATAAGCTATAGAGTAATCTGTTCTGTTTTTCAAGGATATGGGATTTCCTTTCTTGATTATGTGCCTATATTTTTAGGAAAAGTGAGAAAAAAGAGGGAAAAAGAAAAGATATGCATCTCAGATGTTAAGAACTTTATTGTGCTCCCTTTTTAAGTGGATATTTTCAGGTAGTTGACAAAAGGAGAAGCCCACAATGTCATGAAAAATATCACTGTTGCATTTTATTGAAAATAATTGGAAATATGTATTGTGAGCACAGTGGACTGTGACTGAACAATTTCTACATTTATTTAAAACTGTAAGGCCCATTTTGCAGAACTCTTTCCCAGTGTAAGAAAGACAAAGGTTAACATATAGGAGAAAAGAATCCCTGGTTAAGTTCCAAAAATAAAGTAATTTTAAATACCTTTCATTATGAAATCCTTTGTTTTTACTTCATGAGATTGAATTCAGACTTGAAAGAGGCCATGTTTAAAGCAGGATTTCTCTTTCCTGTTCAGTGTTTGACAGGCTTTTGATCTAGATATTTTTTCTAAGGGCTTTTGTTGTTTATGTAGACATAATCGATGAGTCTTTTCAGCTAGACTGCACACATGATCATTTAGAAAAACAGAGGGACAATTCTTGGCACCTTTTGGAGATTTGTGTTTATACAACATATGCTCTGAGCAAAGAAAAATCAAGCTTTAAGTTTCTATCTTTTCAGGTTCCAGTTTCTCTAAAGTCAGAAAGTTTTAACTTATAATTCAAATGAAAAGCATTTTTCATAGGGTTGAATAATTTGGCGTGTTTATACAATGCCTTTTCAGAGTAGATAACTTGTGCCCATAAAGAGACCCAGAAGTTAAAAGTAGCTAGTTATTTACAGCATACTCACTTGTGTTTGTTGCTAGCAGCTAAAATGGAAAATGGTTTTCCCATAGGCAAGAAAACTTGGACATCAAATTAAATATCCTTGGCAAGGGGTGAGAAAAGCACTGCTTTATAAGAATAGTTAGTCTAGCACAGTTATATAAACTTGAATTAAATTACTGTAGCTAGCCTAGTTGTTTGTTAATATTGATGCATAAATAAAACCCCTTTTTTAACATTAACACTTTTAGTGGATTCATCAGAGTCAGAAAAAAAGCTTCTATATTGCTAGCTTGTAAGGAGTATTTCATTTGAGTGACAAAGAAGGGAAAGTGGCAAGAATTTGTTCAGCTGTAATGTTTTAGATGAAAATGCTAGTGATATATATGACTGAGGCTGTTTAGCATTTGCCTTGCCAGCCTAGCCAGTAAGTGAAATACTTAGCCTATTCATTAAAATATGCATATTAGTGGAAGAATGCCAATCTTTTTCCTGATAGACTTCAGGGTCATTATTAAAGTGATTGTTCAACTTGACTCAAACCACCTACACTAGTTAAGTAGATATTTGCAAGCATGCTTGATCCTACGCATTTGATTTCTGAGGGTTTATTTGCCTCAAAACCTCCAACGCAGTAATCTCTGTTCACCCATGTTTTCCATTCTCTTTTTGGGTCCATATGCTGTGAATCATCAATCACAAAGTAGATAATGCGGTTCTTTCATTTTCACAAATATTAAGACTTTTTTTTTTTTCCCCAAAATTCTTCATAGCCACAATTTATTTTTTTTTTTAAAAAAGAGCCACTTAAAAAAAAGAGATTAGAGAAAAAATTTCATAAAATACAAGGCTTTAAAAATTGTATTATTTAGTTTGTGACATATTTCTAACCATTTCTTTAAGGGTTTCCAAAATTTGAGTAACATAAAATAAAAGCATGAAACTGAATAATGTTCCTTTTCTAAAGAAAGGTTATTCAGACAGAACTGTAGGAATTTAAAAAGTACTATTTGCATCTCCACAGTATAAGCTAACTATCCCCTGAAGTTTCCTGTTCTTGAGTTATTCACTGCAAGTTATCACTATTTGAATAAGGTAAATTGTGAAGAAACGAGCTATTTGGGAGCCTTCTCTCTATTGTTCCATATGAGGTTGTGGGTAGATAGGGGCACAAAGACATCAGAGATCACATCTACCTGTTTAGAAAGCTTCAGAAATAGTTTTTTTTTCCTGGGGGAAATGTTTGACACATAGGGTGGTGGGGAAATACTGAGGGCGCTAATCATCGTGTATTTTATAGAGGAATTTCATTAGCAGTTAGTAATCCTCTAACCTTGTCCCCGTTTGATAGGATAGCCAGCTCATGTTGAAAGAATTGTGTGTGCATAAACCTCAAATGAGTTTCAGTCCCTTGGTCTTAACTGTAGTTAACTCTTCAATGAAAAGCAGTCTTTGGGTGTTTGCTGTTGGGACTCCAGTCAGGACTCATCAGCCTGATAAGGCAGGAAACTTACGATAGAAAGCAGCAACCATCACTTCCTCAGAAAAGTAAATCTGGTTTGGGAACTAGAAAGAGACAATATATTGGCATCATAACTTTTCCACTGAGTTTCTATAAATTGTGCAAATGTCACAGACTTCAAATCTAAGCAAGTAATCTGATATCATATTCAGAAGCCAAACCAGCATAATTGGTTTTAGGCTTTAGAAACAGCTTTATGGTGTAGGAAATTTAAGCACTAGAATGCATTGTTTGTAGAAGTAAAAACATAATTTTGTGATGTTTAGCTAGTTAATTTAAAGACATTGGGAATAATTCCAGTATGATGTAAGTCTGGGGGTACAAGGTAACCATACAACCTTTGGTTCTTTCTAGTCTTATTCTACAATATTCTGCAGTTCTGCTCTTGTTACTGAATGCTAGTTGCAGGTTTCATTCTCCTGGACCCAAAAATACAGACACAGATTCTCTTGATCTTGCAGAATAAAGATGCTAAAATTGTCCTTTTGGGTGAACTGTGTGGAACCATCTCTCTCTCTTGCCAGGAGGAGCATTCAGGAATCCAGTTTCCAAGCTGTTAGTAAATGAAGGTATAAATCACAAAGGGTGTTGTGTTTATCGTTGTAGCTGCAACCAGAAAGTTGGCCGTGACTTTTTGTTTTAGGTCAAACAGCAAAAGACTGTGCATCGTCAAATGATGGATTGTGAATGAGCCTAAAGTATCAGACTGAATCTTGGATGGCTGGGCTCAGTTTCTGGCTCCACAAATACTGTAGATGATTGCGAAATGAATGCTGCTAGGGTAATCTTAATTTTGGCTTTTTCTAATGCAGAATGATTGATTTTACAGATTCTATTTTCTTTAAATGTTGTTTTTATAATATGATTAATGTAACGGAAAGCATAGCGCCACTTCATATTTTTTCTAAAAATAATTTGAGGAAAATATTACTAGAACACCATTAGGATTATATATATATGAATAAATGTTTTTGATTGTCTTTTAAAAAATACACAGAACATTAAGGAGTTAGTTGTTAGTAAGCTTATGTGGAGACACTTGTTCTAAATATTATTATTATAGTAGGAAAAATGTTCTCATTACTAAGATCTTTTTAATTTATTTGTCTTTCATTTTATAAAAAAAATGTTGGAGGGCTATGAAAGGTGAGCGACATAAAGTCACTAGAACAAAAGATGCTGGAATTCCCACTTAAACAATTCCATGATTGTTTACATTTTTATGTTAGCATTCTTTTAGCTGGATTATTGAAAGACATTTTAAAACTTGAGTGCTGAAAGTATTTTTTTAATCTTGCAATGACATCTTAATGCTAATAAATAGTTTAATGTCAGTATTGTATAAACTTGTCCCTACCTCAGATGTCAGCACCTTCACCGGTGTGCATTATTACATAAAAATCCTAATTCAGATTGTGTTGTATTTGTAGCACTAAACAGGGTTCACTGAATTAGCCTCACTTCACTTCAAAGTCCATGAAAGGCCAAACCTTTTGACTGGGGCTGGCAGCTTCTTATGTCTTTGGCACAGGACCTCATTTAATCATTTTTGCAGGCATTAATACAATGATTGCAGACCACGCAGGAGTGATAGAGTAAAAAAAGTATTTCAGCATCACCTGAGGACAGATCAGTGCATGAGTGTCACAATAGCATGATACAATTCATCCACCTTAAAATATTCCGAATAAATGCTTGTGAGTCATCCACAAGTTTTCTGGGCAACCTGTTCCAGTGCCTCACCAATCTCATAGTAACGAACTTCTTCCTAATATCTAATCTAAGTCTCCCCTCTTTCAGCTTCAGGCTGTTACCCCTTGTCTTATCCCTATGTGCCCTTGTAAAAAGTCTCTCTCCAGCTTTCTTGTAGGTCCCCTTTAAGTGTTAAAAGGCTGCTGTAAGGTCTCCCTGAAGTCTTCTTTTATCCAGGCTTGAGCAATCCTAGCTTACTCAGCATGTCTTCATAGGAGAGGTGCTCCAGCCCTTGCATTATCTTCATGGCACTCCTCTGGATTTGCTGAAACAGGTCCAGCTCCCTCTTGTGCTGGGAGCCCCACAGCTAGATGCAGTACTCCAGGTGTGGTCTCATGAGAGTTGAGTAGAGGAGGAAAATCACCTCCTTTGACCACTGGTCACACTCATTTTGATGAAGCCCAGGAGACAGCTGGCCTTGTGAGCTGTGAGTGCAAAGTGACAGGTCACGTTGAGCTTCTTTTCAACCAACACCCCCTCCTCCCCCCAAGTCCTTTTTCCCAGGGCTGCTCTCAATCTGTTCTCTGCCCAGCCTGTATTTGTGCTTGAGATTACCTGATCCAGGTGTAGGACTTTGTACTTGGCCTTGTTGAGCTTCATGAGGTTGGCATTGGCCCATCTCTCCAGCATGTCCAAGTCCCTCTGAGTGGTATCCCTTCCCTCCAGCATGTAGACTGTACCACACAGCTTGGTGCCATCAGCAAACTTGCTGAATGTGCTCTCAATCCTACTGTCCATGTCAGCAGCCAAGATGTTAAATGGCACTGGTCCTGATACTGATCCCTGAGGAACACCACTAAGTGCTGATCTCTACTTGGACGTGGAGCTGTTGATGACAGATCTCTGACAATGACCATCTAGCCAATTCCTTATTCACTGAGCGGTCCATCCATCAAATCCATGCCTCTCTAATTTAGAGACACCTCATCCACCACTTTCCTGAAGGCTTGTGAATGCATCTCATCAGATCCCATGGATTTCTGCACATTCAGCTTCCTTGGTCACAAACCTGATTTTCTCCTACAGTAGGTGGTTCTTCATTCTCAATCCCTGCCTTTGCCTTCTGTGACTTGGCCAATGTGGCTGGAGCATTTCCTTGTGAAGACAGAGGCAAAACCATCCCATCTTCTTACCAGACTACTGCCTAAGATGAATTAAAAAACAGCAAAGGCTGGAGAGAGTTCACATCTTGAAACACAACACGTATGAGAGGGATAGGACTTGCCCTGAGATTTTTTTGTTGTTACTAATTAATGTAGTTATTATTTGAAGTCAGTCTCCTTTTACAAAGTTGGTTTGTTTTTTTTTTTAACTTTCAACAAAGATCAAAGTATTCACTGGAGTTTAAGCTGTATTTCTATAGAAATAGCATATAATTTGAATTGTTTCTGTTGTGTGAGAGCATAAAGTCATTGTGAAAGTGCAATTGGTTGGAATCAGTACAAATTTTTATGTGTTTAACTTACCATAGGTGTTGAACAAAATGGAATAACTTAATTAGGAAAATGTCCAGCATATTAGATGCTCCATCTGCAGTTATCTTCAATAGGCTGGGGCCAGAATGAAGTATTTAAATTGTTCTTTTTCTTGTACGTATGAAAATCTTAGAAAATAAGGGAGAGCGAGTGGGTATTCTTCATGCTCACAGCCTTCTATGACTTTGTCAGAGGAAGTATTAGGATTCCCAAAGAAATCCTGCTTTCTTCTCTTGCAAAGCTTTCTTAGCATGAAAGTACCTGATAATAAACCATCCAAATGTACTTGGACCTTTGTTCTAAGTGTTTACAAGTATAAATAAAAATTCTTAAAACTATAGCAACATAGCTCTAATGACTCATTGAAAAGGCACTGTATCTGTCAAAAAAAAAAAAAAAAAACTCAACTTCAAACCAAAACAAAAAAAAGCCAACTGGCTCCACTTGAAAGATATTGGAAAGCACATTCATAGCTAATTATAAACAAATACTAGTTAACACTTTAAATTAAGAAAGAAGAAAATAGCTTGAAGATTCAGGACATAGACAAGGAGATGAAAGGATTCTTGTTGCCTTCCATCTGAGATTACTCAGATGTATTCCTGTATTCAATTACCTGAGAAGATGTGATATTCCCTTAAGAGAGATCAGGAGATCAGAAGAAGGCAGTTTCGTGCATCTTCTTACTCATAGCCCTTTGAAACTGGTTCAGCAGAAATAGTTTAACTTGCAACAGGGTTTGAGGCCAGATGTGACTACAGACAGTAATCTCTGGGTCAGGATCATACCACAAACAGCAAGACTTTCTGGTAGAACAAAACCTCTGAGAGTGCATTTGAATTCTGCTTGAGGAGATCTGCAAGGTCTACTTGGAATGATTTCTGAATTGGAAAAGAAAGGCCAACTTGTTTTGTGACTGCTTTCACCAGGTACATTTGCATATGAAGTTTACTCATCATTCTTACTAAATTGTTAGCTTTGAGTCTTTTTCTAATGAAATTCCTGCTGCTATTGCTTATTCAATTTTAAGCTTAAATTTTAATGCTTTTAATTTATTATTTTTGTTTTTTACAAAGTCACTAAACATGAGCTGCTGCCATCATTTAAATATTAATGACTATCTAACTTTTCTTCAAAATATTCCTCAAAACTCACTTCCTTTTTGATAGTTTCCACCTAAAATGGCTACTTATTTCTTCCCAGTGCTACTCATGTTCCCAGTCACAATAGTCTTATTAAATAAAACATGCAAACAGAACAAAGAACAACAAAATCCAAAAATTGGGGCAAAGCACATTCAGAAGTATAAAGAAGGTTTTCTCAAGAGCTTTCTGCTGATCCTGGTGTCATTGTTATTCTGCTTTTGTATTTCAAGGTATTTACAGTGCTGATTAGTAAGGAGATTGCTGAATAGCTGTAAATATTATTTTGGTGTCTTCTTGGGCATTTGAAAATACACATACTATCAACAAGAGCAGATGAATTCTCTTAGGAGAACGCGCAGAGATCTTGTAAACTTGAACCTTAGGCCTTAATAATACCCATGTAATTATCTGCCCTTGCTTGTGGTAGTGGCTCATCCAGTATCCTCACAAACTTTGTCAGGTACCTCATATCCCTCAGATCTTTGTGGGTCTGGATCGCAATGACAAATGAACAACCAAATGCTCTGTACACTTTTAAAGAAAGTCTGTCCTTCAAATTCTTTTAGTTTTTTGGGTTTTTTTGATTTTTTTGGCTCTGCCAGAGATGACATTTGGCA